>BDMR012750546.1:0-10618 GCA_002091895.1 Caridina multidentata
AATATTTAGATTATGCATGCACCTTATTTCTCTCCCTAACTCTGCTATACAATGGTTTGGACTTAACTCTGCTTTTGTAATGAAAGTAATTCTACACATCATTTACCATATTGAGAGGTTTCTAGCTTTGTTTTCATAACAAAGACACTTTTGAAATTTCTTTTTTTTTATGCTGTTTGGCACATGGGAACAAGAAGTCTCATGAATGAGTTCTACAGGAAGGAGAGCACCCAAGAAAAGCTTCCTAGACTTTAAATAACTGCTGATCACTGTGAGATGGAATACTACATTCCAGTCAGTGGCAGCTCTTCTAAAGGAGCTCTAGAGTTCTAACGCCTACCCCACCCCCCAAAGTCATTCACTTCCTGGAACAGGATTTCATTGCATATTATTGCAAGGAAAGATATGAATCTTTCTTAGATTACATACTAACAATAAACTTTTCAATGAAAATGGACAAAACCCCTAGTGGCATCAATTGCATTAATGTTTTCCTAATCTAACTAATATTGAGATCAACATTTGCACTAAGTGGAACTGCCATACATGCAGTTACAGACAATTGAGATCAAAGAGGCTTGTGTTGTTCCTCTTGGTAGTGCTATCAACTGTTACCTAAACTGTTTCAGAAATTAGAGACCATATAGAAAATAATTCAGCCAGTGCTCTACCTATTAAGTTATTGACCTTTCAGAATTTTGATAAATCTCTCAATAACCCTATTATAAACATTTCAAGTTGAAAAGCATGAACATTCAGTATGTTTATATAGTAATGAATGGCTGTATGAATGTATTTTATGGATGTATTTAAGTAAGTAAGTATTGTTTATTTATAAACTAACTTAACCCTTTGTGCTCCCAAGACCTAGACTTGAGCGTGAGCTGTGCGCTACAGCTCGGATTTTACAAATTGGCTTTCCACAGCTTTAATTTTCTAACAAATCATACATATAATATGCCATTATGAAGCTGAGACTTTGCTAAGTATCATATTAAAAGATCATGAGTACTGAAGAAAACTCACTACATTTTCTTAGGTTGGGAAAAAGGAGGAACAATTTTTTATATTTTTAGGGGGTTGCATGCCAAATTATTTAAGAGGTCGAAATATCGACTATCATATAACCCAAAGAAACTAAGTTTTGCCCACAGTAGTAAAACATCCTTTTCTAAGTAACATACGGAGACCTAGAAAGTTAATAATAAAAAATATATTTATAGTGGATATTTTTCCAGTTATTTTCCATGATGGTGAAAAGCGATCATTGCGAGTGTTTTTGTTCATTCCCTTATATTTTTCGTCTATCTATTGTTTTTTTTTCAGATTTTCCCATACGTCAAAGTCATCACACATAAAATATCTCTTGTCATTAACAATGTCATTCTTTTTTGAGAAAAGTTTGTTCTAATATTGGACGTTTATTTTCTTGCGTTTCAAGAAATCGTGCTTTTCAGTGAAGTCGAATTCACTTTTCCTGATATAAATGTATGTATTTTAAAATTGGATTGACGCTTCAAATTAATTTTATTTTGAAGATACAAAATTCATGATGATTGCTGGTTAGTCTCATTACTTTCAGATGTATATTTACTTATATATGAAGGTTTACAGAACATCCTCTTCAATTCCGTAACAGAATGGCAGCCACATGTAGCAAACTTTAGCGGTTACGCGTGGAAATGCCGCCAGGTATCCCGCTATGTCTCTTCTTTTCCTTTATCTTTTGCAAAATTGTGTTTTAGGACATTATAAGTTTCTAAGTAAAATATTTTTACAGTTTGTGTAAAATTTCAGTCAGTGCCATATTTTTTAGGCTTTCTAATTGGTTTTAGCTTTTGTTGGAAGATTTGGAGACGACAGTAATGTTAATGACCTTACCACTCAAGAGTCCCCAATTTTAGTTTTTATTTTCCTTTATTTGCCAACTTATGCTTAAATTTCTTGCATTTAAGTTTTAGTAGCACTTTTCCATCTCTTTCAATTAATATTGTACAATTCTTTTTTTTTTTGTCTAAGAATAAAAAACTTCCTCCATGAAAGACAAATTGGAAGGAAGAAGTAGAGGTGGTACACAGGTGACGGAGGAGGTAAACAAACAGGGTGAGTGTTGTGGACCATATTACTCGCTGTCCTTTGTCAAGGTCGAATTTGTCGTAGTCCTGAAAACACACACACACACATTCCATATATTTTTGCACCTTATCTTTATCTTTGCTTACATTTCTCTTACTCTTTTACGAAAATCACTCTTTTCAGAAAACTGAGACTATGTATCACAAAAAGGCAATAATAATAATAATAATAATAATAATAATAATAATAATAATAATAATAATAATAATAATAATAATTATGATAATAATTATATTAATTAATAATAATAATAATAATAATAATAATAATAATAATAATAATAATAGTAATCATCCTAATAATAATGATGATAATGATAATAATAATAATAATAATAATAATAATAATAATAATAATAATAATAATAATTGTAATAATAATACCAGTGTTATAAAAAGTCAATGAAAAAATATGCGCACTCACACATACGTACAGGAATTTCAGTTGTGTAATTGGAATTTGATATTTTATTCACTTATACACTCGCAATACTTCCTCTTCATTTGCAAGACATTGATGAGAAGCCATTTTCAATATGTGAAGTGGGAGAATGCGTAGAAGTTTGCCTCAGGCTCAGAGGGGATGTATAGTGACAGTGTGGTACAAATAAAAGACAACAGCAGACTGCTTGGTGGGTATTTCACTGCTGCTGGGCAGCTTTGTAGTGTTTCGAAAAATCAGTCCATTTTCATGGTTTTGTGGTTTTAGGGCTGCATTTTCTTTAATTTTCTGTTCATAGAGAATGTAACTGCATGTAGGAATACAGGGGAGACTCTTGAGATTTTTCATTACTGAAATATTGTAATTTTCAGATAAGCTAATCCCATCGCCTCCATGAGAGAATCTCTCAGACAGTGCGTGAGTGCTATAGTCGCCTCGCGATGGGAAAGGGTTAAATGTTTGTAATGCAAGGAGCTGAGATCATAGCTTCCCACCTCTATGTCTGTTATATAAAATTACTTGAAGCTTTTTGCCTATCACCTTATTTATATTTAAAACCACCTATGCTTGCACCCACCATGTCTTCCTCCAAAGAGTTCCACTTATGTAATGCTCTGGCACTGATAAAATATTTTCTTACATCTCATTCTGTAGTCTCTTTCCCAAGTTTCTTGCTGTGATCTCTTTCCCAAGTTTCCTGTTTCGGTCTCTTTCCCAAGTTTCTTGCTGTGGTCTCTTTCCCAAGTTCTTGCTTTGTCCCCTAGATCTTGAGCCACACGGAGTAAATAACTATGTATTTTCTATATAGCTATATCTATGCACTAACTTGAACAATATCTCCCCTTTCTTGGCTTTCATTCAGCAAAGGTAGGTCTAACTCTCTCCAACTAAATCTTTGTGATTATCCTCATACCCTGGCCCCTGAAGCCCTAGTACACCCTTCATATCCTGCTTCTGTACTTTCTCCAGTCACTATGTGATTTTTAAGCTTTCTACATGTCACATAAATATCCACTAACATGTCTTTGTCCATCTCTCTTAAAGTTACCTTTATATTTTCAAGCAATGCATACAATGATGCTGCAGCTGAATTTATGGGCTTTTCTTGAGAAAGATTTGGCTCTATGACCCCAAGGGTCTTCCTCTGCTTGCAATTCTGAGAGGTAGGCCAAGTCTGGTCTTTTCTTGCTGATGATCATCTTCATGACTAGATTATGCTGGTCTTATGTTCTTTAGATAAATCATTGTTACATATTAGGAAAAGCATCAGACGTAAAACTAATCTCTGAAGGACTTCGTTAGCCACAGCTCTACGAGCAGTAGAAATATTTTTAACATTATTTGCTCGTAACAGAAATGATAGCATGAGTACATAGGTATAGATGACATGTCGCAGTTTACACATCAACCTTTTTTCTATTATAACTCCATTTTAAGAAAATGCACTCAAGGTCACTAGTGCAACCTTCACAAGAGGCTGCTGTTATGTATAACTTAAAGCTTCTATGCAGTGCTTAAAATAGTCTTTTAACTGATTATAAAATTAACACTTTAAATTCATGTAAATAGAGTATTAAATCATATCTGACTTTATTACAGAAACTGAAGATAAAATGGCATGTAGCACTGTACAGAGTAGAACTTAATGAGGATCCATAAGGGTATATTTCTCAATTATAAAGGTAATTTCCATTAACACACAAACTGACTTACAAATAGCATACTGTTCCATAACCTGTTTGTAGGTAGGGTACTGGCTCTATAAGCTTCACTTGTTCATAAATTTACATGTGACAATATCTATACAATTCTGCTTCTGGTGTATCAGCTGAACAAAATAAAACATAAAACATAAATTATTTACAACCAAGGGTAGTTCATATTCGTTCATAATAAACGTAATAATAGAAAATGACTAAGATAATAGGTGATGCATAAATAAGATGAAAATAATGGTATTCATTAACATATTTCTGTTACTTCATTTGAAAGATACTGCGAACCCACCAGGCTCCCTAATATAGACTGCCACAAGCTGCCTCTGAATCTCATAATGTAGTAATCTGCATACCACTGCCTCTTCATTATAAGATATAAGAAATCAAATATAGGTTTCAAAGTGATTACAGCCTATTTTGAGCATAATCCAAGTCAGTAAATGTATGGGACCTCAACCAGGATACAAACCAGTACAAGAACCAATTGCCAATAGTAACAATTTCCAATTTTTCCAGTCTCCTTAGACATCATTAAATAATATCGCAGGAACTTCATCATTAATCTTTGAAGGCCAACAAATAGATGTAAATAAGAGGGTGGAATACTACAGCTCTTAAAACCTAGCAAGTCTCAACTTGCTGCGAAAGAGTTTCTGCCATCTTTACTGCTTACCCCAATACTTCATATCTCCTCACCATTCAAAATCTTCCATTACCTTTACCTCTACTGTGAGCACTGATCTTATGCTCTGTGATAGGTGTTAGTGTATACAAATAAATTCACACTTTTCCCTAGGATATTATTAAAAGCAATGAGAGCACTACAAAGTCTATAATACAAATAAGAAACTCGTAAAACTCAAAATGGACCTACGAGCCAGGCCATGTACCTAACCACATTACTCAAATGAGGAAATAGTATATTGTAATAATGAGGGATTTTTTTCATTTTCTTGGTTTAAGGAGTCTTAAATTGGAGTCAAAGGATTAACCTAAACCTCTTTATTACTTTCTTTGAATGCTACATTTTGACTATCTTATTACTGCAGACCAAAGCTAAGACAACCCCCTCTAAGTGGGAGCTCAAGACAGACTCTCCTCACTCCATGAGATCTCATGACCATTCTTCTACCATCTAGCACAGTGCTTTGACATTATGTTGAGTTCATTAACCCAATCAGGAAGAGCTAATGTTTACATTCAAGAATCGAATGTTCTGGAAAATCCCATGAACTACTTACAATTTAATCTCAACATGACACAAATTCTTTACTTATCATTCAGTTACTCAAATCTACCATTTAAGTCTGTTTCTGTCTGCAACTCATATGGGAATCTGAATTATGAAGATGACATGTTACCTTTCTTTATTTAATATACTCGTATTTCTATTTAACTGGATCAACACATTAATCAATAAATTTTTCATTCCAACATTATCATTACATGATGCTTAGCTATTCAATATTATTTTATTCAGTTACCTATTTCTATTCAAATTAATAACAATATAATGTGCGAGGCTGATAAAGATCTATTTGTTTCAGTAAGCTTCTCCCTATCTTGTTTAAAAAAATGAAATGTACTAGTACGAGCAAGAGCTGTAAAACAACAGCAATCGCTACTGTTTTCTAACTCATAAATAAAATAACATAGTTTCACACACACTAAGAATATCCTTAAGGTTGTCTAGATTAGTTCAACAAGTAGCTAACAAAATAAACTACCTTCTGGTCCAGTAAAGTTTCTGTAAAATTATTTTCATAAAGGGGAAGATACTCCACTTAATCATTCTTAAAGTAATGAAAAGCAACAGTGCTGGGATTATGGCCTGGCCTGCTATCAAAGACAATTTTTGCAGGCCTGAAGCCAGACTTTAGGAAATTGGGGATCTTTTTTCCCAAATGGGAACCTTCATCATGATGACAAGGGCCAAAGGGCGTATGAGGCAGGGGGTGTGGAGGTGGCTTTAGGCCCCCAAAAGATGAATGTTTCTAAATTGCCTGAGATGAATTTAGAGCAATTAAGAGGTCATTTAACTCATTTTGCTTACAACTGAAGTTGTAAGATGATTATAATATGAATATTTAATCATTGAAAGAGAATGGTAAAATTAATCTCATAATATCGTATAATTGTCAAGATGATGAAATCGAACAGAAATCATGGGCTGAAAACTGAAAGTCAGCAAGTAATAGTGTAAACTCTGTCATGTTATTCCCTAAGTCAGCTTAAGTAAGCTTTTAGAACAATCAGGTGATTTAAGTGAATGAACTGTAACCGACACCTGTCAGCTATTTGTCGAATGATTTAGAGCATTCAGGAGCTGGCCACCATCCTGTTCAGACCTTAAATAATCCTGAGTCCCTCTCCACAAAATCAAACTTCTAAATAAAGGGAAACCATTTTGTATATCTCCGGCCTATTATTGGACCTACTAGTCGAGCCATTCAACCATATCTACTGCCTTACAAAGTGAGACTCAGTGTCTGTGATATGAAAAACAGTTAATTGAAAACCAGTACAATATTTGATAAGTATATATTTACATTTCATTCTCATTTGCTGTTTTACCAAAGTGAACGACATATACTTTATATTTGAGTTGTTGTTACTCAGACTGTAGTAGCTCCTATTTCACCTGATAATTGAAAAAAGAATTCATTGAAAAAGTGGACCTCCAAGCAGCTGGGAGGGTCTGCCAACCCCCAGGCACCCCCTGGCTATGGGCCTGATTTGCATGACATTTCCATAAAAAATATATTAGAAGGATAATTTAACTAGCCCACTCTGATAAAAACAAAATGAATCATGAAAGGACATCTCTTATCAAACTGTTTGCCAAAGAAAGAGCAGTACTTGTAATTATACTCTCATTTCAAGTTACTGTTGCTTCTTCAAACATGATCCTTCATCTAAAAGTTTCAATCTCTGGCAACTCTTCTTAATATCCAAAATCAATTAACTTTTAGAAAGGAACAAGCTTAGTCTACAATTCTGTGACCCTTCAATGTCAAAGAAGAAAGCAAACAAACATATAACTATCTGTCTTAATGTGTCTGTAATGATTTTGAACAAAATCATCACATCCCCTCTATTTCTTCTAGCTTTTGAGATCTGATTTTGACATCTTTTGACATCTCATTTCTAAAGAAATGAGATGTCAACCTTACAAATTTATTTAAACCTTTCTGTCTGGGATCACTTATAATAAGGTTTAGCATGAGGCCCTTTGGTCAAGGTTCTGCGCAAGACTTCCCTCATGCCAGTATGGAAAAAAACATTAAAAAATCAACAACCACTCATATTGTTCATTTTAGTCTAGGATAACAGCTACATGATTCTACTTTTATAATATATATTACAGGCAAATAAACATTAGCTTTTAACAGCAGCAACAACTATCAAGGTTCAGGACCAAGGTCTGAGGGTCACAACATTTACTGACTAGAAACTGCCAAAAGGGATACTAAAGCATAATCTTCTCCAACAGATTAAGACTGAGCTACTAATTACCGGGTAATCTTGCAAGGAAACAGCAGTCAACAGACGGCATTGAGAGAAAGCATTGAATACCGATCTTGCCAAAAAAAAAAATTATGCTTTTAAAAAAAACAACAGTGACAAATTAGGATCAAATATGTATTTAACAAATAAAGCTATTGAAAACCTAAAATACTTGTTTAACAATAAATGAACTGAAACAGACAACACAGCAGAAAAAAGAATCATAAATAAATGGAAGGAAACGTTTAGGGAAAAATCCTAATTAGGGGATTCTTGCTACATATACGAACTATTAAAGCCGAAAAAACTATAGATACGCAGTCTACAGCAAAATTCCTTAGAGAAAAGGAATATAATGCTACAGCTGCGTTACCAATACCTCATTACTTCAGTTATTCCATATATTAAATACAAGTTTCAACTTATACCTCTAGCGTACTTGAATGTTAAGTACCATTGTACTCTTACACATTGGAATTCATCTCTTACCAAAAGATAACCATGTCTTGGGTGCTATTAAAGTAAAATAAAAGCCATGAATAACAAAAACACATAAAATCATAACTTTAAACTAACATTCTGAGCTGATAAGAATTCATACTATGAAATATATTTGCTTGTGTAAATATACTTGCTTTCGCTCTTTTCATCTGTTGGCTGGTTTATGATCAAGTGTGCACTCTCTCACACATCCCCTGCTAAATTTTCTCTACTTGATGATTGCTTTATCCTCTGTAACTCATCTAGTTCCTACTTTAACTTCACTCTCACATATATATAATACAGATTCAGCATATCAAAAGATTCAGAAAGAAAGTCCAGTAAACAGAGATGCTTCTACAATTTACCTGAATGAGTATCTTAATTGTAAAACCATTAAGAAAAAAACTCATGATATCATTTATAAACAAAACAATAAAAACTAAATGAAATATACATCATAACATCAAGAAATATAAGAAAATCAGAGTATGTGCATGAATATACATCTAAAGTTCACCCACGAATGAACTGTCGTAATATTAAGAAAATAAAATAAAAATTATAAACCTGAAACAAAATGACGTCAGACTAGGAGTTATCCATCAGCTATAGCAACGAACAAAAATCATAACTTACAGCTATGTCTGCATAAACTCCTGTCCATATATGTGGATGGTTTTCCTGGTACATCACCATCGGCCGAGCCATAACAGGAATGTATTTTAACACTTGTTCTCGAACTTCAGCTAACGTTGTCACGTGTACAAAATACCCTGAAGTAAAAAAGCAACTGATATAGCAACTGACTAAAAGGTTTGAGCAGCTTAAATGGAACAATTTGCTGACCATGAAAAATAAATGAATTCATACAAAAACAGCTGGCAATAACAATCTTATATTGAAAACCTACAGTTTTTGTGAATACATATGGTTTTCAAAGAATGAGTAAATGAAGGTTTAGTAACTATGAGTAAGAAGTTTCATAATGCAATTCCATCACAATCTTCTTCCTAATAATTAAACAGCATAATTCCCATGTAATAGTTACAACTTTCAATCCATCTAGTGCAACTCTTATGCATAGATACGTAATTCTTTTGGTCATGTGTTCCATTCCTTTTTCTTAGAAAAGTAAAATATCTCTCTGCTCTTTAATTAAGCTCAAGAACGGCATATCAAAGTGAATGCTGTACTCTCATTAACAATCTCCAAAACATTATATTGACAGTCATATTCTAACCATATCAAATTGAAGGGTGATTCCTACAAAATATCTAGAGCTTCTGGAGAGGATGAGGATTAGGTTTTAAATAGAAAAAATAGTTTGTCATCACAACACAAAATGAAGGTCAGCGGGACAGAGCATAAAACAGTTACTTAATATGTCATCCATCTGAAGTAGTTAACGGCAGAATCAAAAAGAATTGATGCTGTCAACTGATACTTAATATATGACACAGCTTTTATGCAGCTACTGCTTTTAGTATGGTGTCCTCAATGGTATTCTGAAGGCACTGATACACCATGTATGTTAACATGCCATGAAGCACATTGTCCCAACACTGACTCCAGTTTTTAGGAAGAAGTGGTTTTTCTTCTTGTAGGACTGATAGTTATCTCTTCCAGAAGCCTCAGCTTTTATATTAATAATACATCCCTCGTATCATTATATCCTGGATGGTAAACTTTCATTGGCTGCTACATCCCACCTCCTGTAGAAAGACAGGAGGCAGACATACCTCTGCAGCAGAGGTACTATGTTTTTCTGGATTAACTAGTACTAATAAGAGAGCTAGAAACTGCAGTAATGTTATGATAAAACAAGTGATTCCTGTTGAATCTATGTAAAATGAATTGGTTTTTGGGAAGGATCAATTTAATCACCTTTTCAATAATTGGACCACTATAAAGAACATCAATGGGTCTTCAAAAACACCATTTAGAGTAGTTTGTAGAGGCACTCCAAAATATTCTTTGCTTAATAGAAAGCACATTACAAAGAGCTCCTAACCCAAGGAACTCCAAACATGTCAAAGTTTTGGTATGTATGCTTCTGTTTTCATATGACAACTATAGAAGAGTATAATAAGTTGTATGATCTCAATCCGAAATCCAGCAAGTCTTTGGGCTAATTGTTAAAATCAGAGAGTTTCTCAAGTAACATTCTTAGATTTCAGGAGGATGAGAGTTTAAGAAGTTTAAGCAGTTATTACTGAGGTAATGATAGTCTTACAATTAAAGAAGTTTCTTAGCTGCATAATCCAGATTATACCTCCTCTCCTACCTACTATGGCTCCAAGCATCTCATTGGGTGCATGTTGAATTATGAAAAG
>BDMR012750547.1:0-10623 GCA_002091895.1 Caridina multidentata
AAAAATATTTAAAAATCACGTATAAAAACAGCATATTGCTTTAACTACCAATTATAACATAAAGTTTAGAGCACAATTTCCCACGGGACCTAGCCAAATTTTCCGCTACATTTGGGGAATTCGCGATACTGGCGTTGGCTGCCTCTCTGTTATTGTTTATTTTATCCCGAGGCTGAAGATGGAAGCATCGTTCATCAACTATCATCACTAACTTCTGAATTATTCTTTAGGGCGTTTGACCTTCTACTAGTGTGTTTAGATTTAACTGGCTGCCTTATCACAAGTATGTATCAAATTGCCTTGGATTAATAAGCTGTTTTCGTTTGTAATCATGCTAACTAACCGGTAGTAGCTCAGGTAATATAAGAGTTTAAAAGTGAGTTTTTGTCCTGAACCATGAAGTGTAACTTCGGGAATCAATAAATCAATTAACAAATGTTAATGTCTCAGATTTATTGTTATTGTTATGTAACCTTGAGTCCTGTTGCTTGAGTTTTAATATTTTTTTATTCTTTGTAATGGTTCAAAAGTCCTTCATGCGTTAAAAAAAAACAATACAATAATAGGTAGAATTTATATGAGTCTGTTGTGGTATGTGATATATATTGTCCATATACTGTTAATAAATTTATCTTTTAATTTATAATTTTTTTATTTTATTTTATTTCACATTTATGTTTTCTGTTTTTGATTAAGAAATGCAGAATACTAGATAAATTAGCCCAGGTTAAGTTGGGTCCAATGTGCTTATCGAAAGGGATCTAAAGATACTACCTAACCTATTGAAGTAATTAAGAAATAAAAAAACAGGAACAGGTATAAATGGCGCGGTAAAACTCCAGATCAATGGCGCCACAATTTTTTCCAATTATGAGTCACCTAATCAAAAAAATGTATAGAAGAAAACTTGTTCAGTGCATAAAATTACATTAGAATACAAGGTTACTTTGCGAATCTGACTGAATCGACTTTTCACAACAAAAACAAAGTTTTCTAAGTAGAGCACTCTGCGTAGCCGCTGTTTCAAGATGGCTGGCAACCCTCTTCACTTGAGGTTAACATTCACTCACCTAGGACACATGCGCAATCTCCCAATCACAGGCAACACGCATGTGCGATCTTTCCCCCCTCAGATTTCTTTAAACTCTAGCCAATCACAGGCAAGCAAGTTTACCCACAATGCTTTTCTTGTGCTTCGTTCAAACAGTTCAAATATCAGCCTCATTCTCGAAGTATGGCTTGTACAGGTTACTGTTCGATAACTGTTCCTAAACTTTATTCTGAAATCGTGAACAATTATCAATCAACTGTGAATTTTCTTTTATCGCACGGTTTTATATTAGACAAATATAAATGTAAGTACTTTAATACTTACTCTAGATTTCTGTGCTTATAGTTTTTTCATATCTTTTCAACAATATTATATGGTAGTCAACATATGTATAATTTTATAGGCTTACTAGCCAGATCAGCGTTTTGTCCTGAGAAGATGGTGCTGTATACTGAAGGATCTGCATACCACTGATATTAATTAGCTCGAATACAGCACAAACTTAGCAAGAGCAGTAAATTAATATTTTAAATGACAAACATTAATGTTATTTATTGAAAAGCACCCAAGAGGGCTTCAAATTAGTACGTTACTTGAATCTCATTTATTTTCACTATTTTTGTGTGGTTTTCCAATAAAAAAAAAAACCATCATGCCCTATACATTACAGTACACAGTTTTGGGATTCAATACATATATGCACTCTATATAGTATATGTATATGTCCATGTGTTGTTCTTTGTTATGAAAAATAAATAGAAAAGAATTGGAAGGAACCAGTGACTAGATTTTCAACTGGCATTGATACCACAAGAATTAGAGTTTACGGAAAACAGAACATCTAATTCGTAGTCTGTTTACTGTATATTCATATAATGTTTTTGAAAATCTTAATTTCAGCTGTAATCAATGTAAATTCTTATGTAAATTCTACACATTTTATAATTCTTAATTTGTATGTAAATTATTATAATTTCAGATTCCCGTCACAAGAAACACAACTATGCAGTAAAGGGTGATCATCGGTACAAAATTCTCGGCTCCAGCTTTGCAAAGAGTACACAAGGCACAATAATCATATTGAAAATGTCAGACTTCTCTCTAAAACTTCTAAGAATACACTTTTGTAATCAGGGATATAGCATTGCCATGTATTTACCACTGATTCGAGAAAGAAATATTTGAAATTTCATTCCCGTCATCATGACTCAAAATTGTGAGAAATGTGACAAAGTGTTTGGCTCGAAAAGTGCTCTAGAGGAGCACATGCTGAGCCATGAAGATGCAAAAGGTGGACGTAAGCGGGGCAGACCAGGGAGCAAGATCCCCTGCGTTGACTGCGACGAAGTGTTCTTCAGGAGGTGCGATCTGCGCATTCACAGGAGGGTCGCTCATCAGTCGAAGAAAAATGCGTGTGGCGTGTGCGGTAGAACTTTTTCCTGCGAAAAGCGTCTAAAAATGCACTCCCTGTTCCACAACACTGGGGGTGAATACGAATGCTTCTACTGCATGAAGGAGTTCAACAAAGGTTGGAAGCTGAAAATTCATTTGGTCAATCACAGTGGCAGAGCGCCTTACATATGTCAGTTTTGTAAGGAGGATTTTTTATATCCTGGTAAAATCCTGGAACACTTGAAGCGTGCACATGGCATCATGACGGCTTGTAAGGACTGTGGTGAAGCCTTTAGAAAATGCGACGATCAGAGGGATCACATGTGTAAGTTGCACGGATGCAAGGACTGCAACGCGTATTTTATAACCGTAGAAGAGTTGGCATCTCATGCCATTCTTCATAAAAGTGATCCTCATTTGGTCGAGGAAACGGCTTCACCCTTGACCAGCCCAGAGCATAATGCATCAGTAAATGACAGCCTAGAACCAAATGTATCAGTAGATGAACCTATAACAATATGTTATCCTGTCCAGCAAGAAATTCTTTCAGGTTCCTCACCTTTGAATACTGTTAATACTAACTGTCCTCCCTCTGTCACTGTTAATGTCACCGCTTGTCAACCGGTGGCGAATGTTTCTTCGTGCCAGAAAGGTCCTTCCATAGAAGTAAATGTTTCTACCAGTCATCCCTCCGTTGAAGTGGATGTTTCTTGTGGAAAGCCGGAAGTTAATGATCTAACAAATGGAGATAATTCCAACCAGCTTATTAAGGAATCAGTTGATAGCTGTTTCCCTACAAAGTTTACTATAAAGACTCTCAACTTTGGTGTATCCAATTGGTTATTAGACATACCGGAAATACTGACAGAGAAAAGTCAGCTGAATGGAATCGCACATAATGAAAAGATCACCGATATTCTCGATACTTCAAAAAAATCAAACGCAAATGATCGTGCAGACGCTTCACAGTCATATGACTCGGATGGGGATTCGGATATATCAATAGTCGAAGAGATAACCGTTTGCAGTGTACCTTCCAATTCTAAGTATATGGCAGAAGTGAAGTGTAATGATCAGTTCAGTTTTAAAGTGCCATTATCAAACTGGATTCCACAAAAAAGACTTAATAGCACGGTAAAAACAAATTGGCACAATTCAGAACGATGGCGAAAGAAAGGCAACGGAGCTGACGAGGAATGGACGGTGAGTGTTGACAAAACCTTCGCTAAAGAAGAACAGGTTTCCTTGGAATCCTGGCTAACGAGCGAGACCTCTTCGTGCATAAAACGCGATTTCGTGTTCGGGTTGGAGTCTAGCGAGCCCGCGAATAAAATAGACTTCCATTATCATTCGAGCAAAATATTGTTAAAGAAGAATGAGTGTGATATGACATTCGAAGATCTGTGCCAATTCTGAGCTGTTGTCACAATTTTTGCACAAATGCATATAGCCTGTGTATTTGCCGCTCATCTGGCATTGCCATGTTTTTTTGTCTGTGACCTGAGTAAACAGAGGGCATTAATTCTTCAGGTTTTATAGCAGGTTACCTGATATTATAGCTCACTTAAAATGTAACTTATAGAATTATAGCTGAATTATCTATATTATCTATACATTTTATCAAGTCTGTGTTAATTTATGCAAAAAATACTATTGGTAGATGTTATATTGTGTTGTCATTTGTATGGTTCGTTTGCATTTAAATTTATTTATACTGTTTTGTTAACTGATATTATTATGTGTTAACACTATTTATCTTTTTGTTTAAATTTAGGCTTACCGTCATTATAAATTTTGTAATGGATACTTTCTTAATGATGAAAATCCTAAAAGTATGTTTTCACAGTACAATAAATATTGAACTTAACCACGATACCTAGCCGTGATATTGAATGCATTTCTTTATTTAGAATGGCGACAATTTAATGTGCTTTCAAACCATTTTTTTTCTTAGTTGTCTCAAGCGTAGGCCATGTTCTTGGGCAACTGTATAATTCCTAGTCTTCATGAATAGTCATAGAGGCGAATAAAACATTTTTATATTTTCATGTATTGTTTTCCTGAAAGATTTTAATCCTGTGCAAGGTATGGTTTTGTACTACTGTAGTTGGTGATCTGGATTGGCCTACCTTAGTATTTTATTTTTTAATTAAAAACATGGATCATCAGAGTTACCTGACTCTGTCTATTAGAAACTGATCCTTCAGTTTGCGTTGGCATGTGAGAGTAATGATTGGTAAATTGTATTTGGTGTAAGGCTATATATTTATATATATATGTATATAAAGTATCTATATATGTATATGCATCTCTGTGGTTTCAGTCCGCTATGCATGCATAACACTAATATGCAACAATTAAATATTCATATAAAATTGGTAACCATTACTGTCATGTCTACCTGTACAAACAGGTGACTTGCTGCAACAACTCTTAAAACTAACATTTGTGGAGAAGGTACAATAAAAAAAACAGTGTGTGATGAATTACAGTATAAAATATTTTAAGAATTTTCATACAAATTTATAACAATATACAAAATCATCTCTACAGCATATAAATAATTTACCATCATAAACAACTGGTGATGAAAACAGTTCCCCACTGCAGGTGTTCTCCAATACAGTTTGTAATGTATATGTATTCTTAAGACTGTATTCTGTCTCCTGTCGATTATCTGAGTTATTTAATGATAGATCAACAACACAATATTTTCCTGATGATTCACATATCACAGTTCTAATCTTACCCTGAACATCAACACCATAAATAAAAGGGGTTGCATATATTGGTGATTTGCCATAATATGTTGAAATATTTTGACCCAAGTTATTAAAAAAATAAACACAATGATCATGACAACCTATAGCTATTATTTCAAGGCCACTTGAAAACTCGTGAACGAAGGCAGATGAGAAGACTGCCCCATTGCATTTGAATTCCCAAAGCCTATTCCCCACGGCTGAGTATCCATATATTTCTCCGCCAACTGTACCAAACACTATGCCTTTTGAATACGGCACTGGTGAGCTGAATATGGGGTTACCCAGATTTGTTTTCCATGAGATAATGCCTCTTTTCTTATCTATTCCAGCAATCACACCATCAAGTGTTGCTGAAAATACTTGATTACCAATTATGCATGGTGAGGAAAACAGGCTTCCCTGAAATACCTTTAATTTCCACCTTAGGGATCCATTTTTTGTCAAACAATATAAATGCTTATCATGACAGCCAAATAAAACCCAACCAGTTTCATCATCAATAACGGGAGAGCTTTTAATTTCAGCCTCAGTGCCATATTTCCACATGATTTCTCCAGTGTATATATTTATACAGTAGAGGTTATAATCATAACAGCCAACATAAACATGGGTGCCATCAACTGAAACACAAGAAGAGGATTCGATTCTATCGCCAAGAGTCAAACACCAATGTTCAAAGCCAGTTATAGCATCAATGCAGGCAAATTTATGTGAGTGGGAACCTACTAAAAGAAGTGCTCTTTCCCCTCCATAGTCTACTACTGTAGGAGAAGCATCTATGCATTTTCCTAAGTTATATTTCCACAGCAATTCTGTTCCACAGTGACTATGTTCATGCAATTCCTTCTTTTCAGGGTTGGTAATACCTCTTCTAGATATAATAACAGGTTTTTCAGCCAATGGGCAATAAGGATCAAATTGCAAGACACTTCTGATATTTGATTTATACTGAGAATTTGTTCTGATAGTATGATTCCCTAAATTACTTATCTCACTCTTAGGTTCAATTAGTTCAGTACTGTTATCATTAACTACATGAACTTTTTGTTTTTTTAAACTATTCCATGATATCCTTGGATTTTCTTGTAAAACAGATTTGTATTCTTTAATTACAAGATCAGTGAGCTCAGTAAATGTTCTATTTAAAAGAGTATCTAAAAGTGTTAGTATTTTTATATTTAGAAGCTCCTCAATTTCATCTACAAAGGTCACAGCACTTATTGAGTTGCCGCCTGATAAAATAAAATTGTCTTCACCACAAATATGTTTTACTCCAAGAAAACTTTCCCACTTTTCTATAAGGAGTTCATTAACATCTGTAATGCTATGCATATCAATCGTGGGTCTCTTTAACTTGCTTCTAAACTTCAGTAACTGACTATGGTCAACTTTCCCATGACTATTAAATGGTAAAGAATCCATAATAATTACACTATCAGGTAACTTCCATGGTGATAACTGGTGTTTCAGGTCTTTCAAAACATCATCTGCAGTTTGCAAAGTATCACTAATCAATTTTACAAAAGCAATCAGTTTAATTTCGTCACGGACAACCACGTGACAACTTTCCACGTATTCTAAAGACTCGCAATACCTTTCTATTTCCGAAAGACTTACTTTCTGACCGTGGCGTTTAACTTGCCTATCTAATCTTCCTAGACAATATATGTTTTGTTTGTGAATGACTCCTCTGTCGCCAGTTCTTCTCATGACTACTGGCGTTTCATTTAGATTTGTAAATGTCTGGAAATTTTGTTTTGGTTTAGCTATACAACCATCATCTATATAACAGACTCGTTCATGTCCCCCTATTATAATTTCCCCAATACCACCTTCTTTAACTTCCTCATTCAAATCATTTACCACTTTAATTACAGTTAAACTGAGGGGTTCACCTATCGATGTCATTTCCTCAGAGGGCTGAAAAATAAATGACTTAATCAGATGCTGTGATATCTGCTCTTCTGAAGGATCTCTTTCAGAATTAATTCCACAAAGACCATTTTTTCTCACTAATTCCATGTTGAAAGAAACCTCTGCAAGGGAAGCCCAGCAAGATACCTCGGTTATGCCATACAAGTTGAATATTTTTGTCTCGCAGTTATCACCTATCCACTCTCTCAAGACGGACGTCTTGGGAAACATTTCGCCTCCTAAGGCTAATATTCTTAAATCTGAATCTTGTTTTAATAACTGGCTTCTCAATCTTACCTTTCCTAAACTAAACATCAGAGCTGGCGTAGCCTGTAAGATTGTCGTTTTGCTACGACCTAGGATATCTATTAAGAGGTCAGGCATTTTCAAAATACTATTGTTGACCATCATTAATGCCGCACCTGAATGAAAAGCAACAAACATGTCAATTACGCTCGGATCGAATGTTAAAGGTGACGCATGGAATACCCTGTCGTCTGGTCTGGTTTGAAATATCCGTGTAAAATCCAAGATGTTTGGGATGATGCATTTATTTGGGACATAAATGATTTTAGGAATACCCGTTGTACCAGATGTTGGTATGACGTACGCTAAATCTTGCAAGTAAGGAATGTGATTTGAAGTTTCTAAATCTAAACACAGCAAATTAGTATTAAAGACAGTAAATTTTGACAACACTTTGAATGGTAATTCAGATAGCTTATCAATGCATCTTTCCTCGACTAATATCATCATAGGGACTACTCTGTGAAGGTAAGATTTTATTTCGCTTTTTGTCCAGTCGGGTGAAATAAAAAAATATGCATACCCTTGCAGTATGCCCAATATACAAGCTACTGCTGAGGGTCTATGATGGCACATCACTCCAATAACTGTTACACGTGAAAACTTACTAATATTGTCGCCAACTGTCCTTCTAGACGTACATCTTGAGGTATTATCAGCTAAACTTACAGTGCAAGCGTCATTAACAACAGATGACTGGCGTTTGTCTTGTTTTTCAAGGTAACCAGAAGATTTCATTTGATTTTCCCGATCATGAGATGGTTTGCCTGAAGAGTCCAGGGAGGCAATTTTATTTCTCAGGTTCTCACATATCTTGAACACCTTATTGCTCTCTGTCTGTAGTTTGCTATATGATACACTCCTGGTAGAATTCTCATCTGAAAGATAATTCATGTTTCTTTAGATAGAATTCAATTTATTAATGATAACGATGAACTTCACTAAGGCAGCTTATATATATAATCAACGTGATTCTTATTACAAAAATTTAAGGGATGTTCATTGGTCATGAAGCCAAACAAATCTTTGATTGTAATGAAATAAGATGCAGACACAATCCTACATTGGTATTAAATATATATCAAAGTCATCTAAAGTGACCTGTGAAATCTCATACTGTACCATTTGCTCCTTTGTAGCAATTACAATCTATGTCAAAATATATTGGTAAAATATTAACATAAAGTACTATTCTTTACATTTGAAGCCAAAGACCCACAGTCAAGAAGTTTTACTCCTACTATGTATATATCTCTCCCATGTATTTTGAGTGACAAAAGAACTTTGACATATGATGTCCAACAGTCCAAAGCCTCAAATCATGTAAGGTTGTATACTGTAACCATATGAGTAAGCGTCCCGGCAAATTTCCTGCTTGAATTCATATAAATCTAAGACTCCCTTACTTGAGACAAAACATGATTAAATTACACTCATGATTAAAACACATGTTATTACCTTCAAAGTGAAGAATTGCCAAGTTATCAGGATAAGCACTGGCTGCATCCTTAAATATCTTCCCAAGGGTGATGGACATTTTTCAGACAGTCTGAAAGGAAAATATAAACTGTGAATCTGTGATTTAATAGAATATCAAAGTATGTCCAATACTGAGAAAAAATATAATTAGACAAGTAGATGAAACAAAATATTTGCTGCAACAAACTACAAAATCGGTCTGCAAGGGCTAAATGAAATTGAAGCAAAATACAGCTAATATGCAGCTCAAGAAAATCCACAACTTGTTAACTGGAATATTTTTTACTTTATTTAGACCTAAATGTAAAATATTACTGTCAACCATTTCTTGCAAAACTTAAAGATAAACGCAAACATAGTACCGATTATAGGATCAGAATTTCATAAACTAACCCAGGTAGGTTTTAAAGGCAACAATAATCAGAATAATAGCTGGACAATCGGGTAAGAAATCTCTAAGCTAGTAGATTAAACCAGGTCAACACTACTACTCAATAATAATTACCTAGCACTCGAGAAAATTTTCTTTGCTAATGGAATTTTGTAGCATTATTATTGTTATTATGGTGTAATTTACAATTGCCTGACTGTACGGTTCATGATCTGTACATCCATCCTCTATATTTAGGATATGTCATGAACAGCAACGATCACATCACATAAATATTAATAGTTAACATCGAATAATCCTCTGAAAAAATATGCTTATTCGGCTGTGGAAGGTTTGTTTACATTAAGCAAGCAATAATAGGGTACGTTCACTTTGAAATTTTATATATGATAGCGAGCAGTTAGTAAACTTCAAAAATCTCAACTTTAATAAGTAAAAAATATTTATAAATTTATATAGTCTGTTAAAGAAATAGATTGTACACAACTGTTCCTTATTCTTTGTTTGTGATATTGATCATAAGTAGAAAAGCAGTAAAGAAAACGTTTTCCTATTCAATTATTGTGAGGCGTTCTTTATCTACTGTTTTATAAACACGTGTAAAAACTAAATCGTTTTGTAGATTTTATATAACTAAAATATTCTTACAAGTACAATAAACATGTGCTCATTTAATTGATATTGCATATCTCGTCTCGAGCTTTAGATTCATTTATTTTTATTCAACTGAGATTTTATAATAAAGCCAATATTTACCCATGGCCACACCCACTGATCTAATTCTTCTTTCATACACTGACAAATATTTTAATACTCATCAACATTTAAAACAAGTTAATGAAGACAAGCTTTAGATAAATTTCTTTTCTATGATTCTTAAGGGACTTAAATGATCAAAATCTTCTTTTTATAGCTTTCTGTAACTTTCTTAATTATTTGTAATTTATACCGTAACGAGTGATAGTTAGAATACTTAATTACTGCCAGTAATGATGTCTATTACACAAAAACTAAATTAGCTCAAGTTTTGTCAATTCCTATTAAATAATTAATGAATTTATCAATTTTAAATATGATAGATCGAACGTATCCTTTAATCACTACCTTCGGGACTTTGACGTCACATCCGAGACTTTACCCGAAGCTTCAAAGTCTCAATATGAACAGTTTGAGCAATAACTTGAGCCTTTGAAATAAGATAAACTTATTAATTACAATAATTATTTGCCTTTGCACATCATAATGAACAACCAGGATAAAATGAGAACATAACCAAGACAAACAAGAAATAAGGGGTAATTAGACTCAGACCAATAAAATATTTT
>BDMR012750548.1:0-10632 GCA_002091895.1 Caridina multidentata
AAATAAAAATGGATAATTCATGAATAAGCAGATAAATAACAGAAAACAATAAATAAATAAATAAATAAATAAATAAATAAACAAATAAATAAATAAACAAATAAATATGAATATTTCGAGACCAACAAATATAAACAGAAGTCAAACATATAACCAAACATAACCAATCGCACAGACCTTCTGGATATTATACAGAACTCCTTTATCTATTGTGTCGATCCGGCTCCTTTTTATATTTAACCCGGCGACCACCCTATCTCTCAGCAGTTTGGCGGGAAGAGATGGCACCGTGCAGTTTAACAAGCCAATACCTGCGAAAAAGATTTATTATTATTATTATTATTATTATTATTATTATTATTATTATTATTATTATTATTGTGATTATTATTATTATTATTATTATTATTATTATTATTATTATTATTATTATCATCATCATTAGTATCATTACTATATTTTTCATAATCGTTATCATTACTATATTTTTCATAATCATTATCAATACTATCATTGTTGCACACATGATTATCGTCATTAACTTTTGACTTCGTTGAGGTTTGAAATCCATTAAGAAATCCAATAGGTAACAACGTTTTACCCATGAATCTTAACTTCAGAGGTAAAGATAGGGAGTGCCGAAGGTCTAAATTGTCATTTCCTTCTATGCTGAACTATAATATCGAGGCGGGACAAAAGATATCTAGTGCTCTGTATACTCATATTAATAGGAAACTATTCTATATTATAGGTCTCGGGGCTCGTATTTTCAAGCCTTGTTAGCAGTTGCCATTTACTATTTTGACTGAGAGCAGAGCAGATATTTTAATCAGAACCCTGAAGAGTTATAAGGCTATTATAGTCTATTCTATCATCGTATTTCTCCAATTTATTATTGGCTAAACTTCACAGTAGTTTGGTGACAATGCAGTTTGACTCGTATTTCATGTGGGGTCGATACGAAGTGATGGGGATTTGGGGGAGTTTTCGTGAGGGTAGTTTATTAACATATATCTCTTCTTAGTTCATGAGTTGCAAAACTCAAGATCCGGCTGGTTATGAGTCAGTGCTCTATGCTGATCTATCTGCCTTTGCTGATGGCATTACGCACGCTGTCTCCATCGTTTAAGGATTTACAGAAGGTCATTTTATATTCTGCAATATTCCATGTTTTTTTTCTCTTGTTCATATTTATTATTATTATTATTATTGTTAATTACTGTTAATGTTAATTATTGTTCATATTAATTATTGTTAATTATATATTCAGAATATTATCAAATCTATTTTTTTAATATCAAAATTATTTCTATGTAAGTTTTCTGCTCTCAGGGAGTTTATTATTATTATTATTATTATTATTATTATTATTATTATTATTATTATTATTATTATTATTATTATTATTATTATTATTATTATTATTAGTAGTAGTATTATTATTATTAGTATTATTATTATTATCATCATTATTATTACTATTATTATTATTATTTCAGCTGCTCCCAATAAAGTTAATTTCAGTATTTTGGACTTGACCGTGTGATATATGGCATAAAAATTGGTTTGTTCGGTGACCGCATGTCTCCTGCTAAGGCAGTTGTTTCCAACCTTTTCTGATTCTCGCCCCCCCCCCCCAACAATGAATAAAACGTTTCTTGTGCCTCCCTTCCTCATGTACTGCATTTTACTGGCGTAGTTGGCACATGTCATCAAATATCACAGTAAAAAATATACACTTACCTTCACAAGTAAGTTTACATATTCATATCTGATTTATGTTCTCTATATTTAGAAATTACTTAATTCCATCATAATTCTTAGTATCCAAATATAATTACCCTCTTTATCAAGCCCTTACCAAAGCCCCCCAGGCAGCCCTTCGCGGCCCCCTAGGGGGGAGCGCCCCACAGGTTGAAAACCGCTGTGTTAAGAGAACAAAGTCACTCAATCTGTTCTTCTCAACACTGTTATTAGTTTGTTGAGGGCCTGCCGCCTAAGTCCTTTGTTAGGGAAAATTGGCAGTAGGAGCTGTTTGAGTCTCAAATCTTGGGGTAGGAGTTAGCTAGCAATTTTGGTAAATTGACTGCCAGTTGTTGAAATGCTGGCAGTGAAGAGAGCTTTCACAGCTGGAGAGTGCTACAAAGCTCCCATGAATTTGTGGCCATTTGTATATATAAGAATATCTAATACTACTAGTCAAGCGTCTTTGTAGTCAAGCCTTATTGATGTGATTGAGAATTGGTTTACTGAAGAAACAACGGTCTGGCTTCTTTTTGGTAGGGTGCAAAGTAATGCTGTGCTTACTGGGAATATCCTGGGTGATGCCTCTAATGGCATCCTGCAGAAGGAGGATCACTAACAAAAAATTCCTTGATTTAATGACTGGTGACTGATTAGCTTTCATCCTGTTATCAGAAACCTGACTACTCCAGCTGACCTCCTCTGAGCCACTTGAGGTAAAGTAGCAGTCAACAAAGAAATTGTTCTCATTTGAGGAGGGCTCAAACCTGTGGTGGAAAGGCACCACTTTGAGAAGTTCTGAGGAGGAGATGGGTTGGAAGGCCAGAAATTGTTACCCAGGGAGCTGTGTGACATGTCAGAGGTAGATTGTCATCAGAAGGGGTACCTGACAGGGTATGGGTTGCTTTGTCAGCCTTGGCGTAGACTCGGCTGTCTGCAGAGAAGCAAAGACTCTTTTGGAGATAATTAGCTTTTTGTTGGAGAATGAAGTACCCTTCTGAGTAGATGTGAAGCAAGGCACTGATGAACATGGGCTTTTCAGTCATTTCTAGCTGAGGCAGGATTGAAGAGACTAAATATCTCTGGATTGAGGCACATACAGTACAAAGTTAGTGATTTATATCCTCCCTACCATAAAAGATGTTCAAGGGCTTTTTTTGGTCAGTATTTAGTTCTTCTGACATCTTGATTTTGACTTTAAAACAAAGGTACAATTGAAGACTAATTGCCAAAATACACCTGAAGAATATACACTAAATAAAAGAGCACTCACCTAACCTGTCATTTAATAAAAAATTAGAATTATAAATTTTGTGTGCTAGATTTGGGAAAAAACATGTCAAAATATATGAGAGAAAGCAGCAGAACAAAATATGTACTTTTTTCTTCTTATTGGGTATCGCATATTTTTTAAGTCTCATTCTCACTTGAGATAGATTATGGCTGATGCTTGAATACTCTTCCTTGACCACCATCTCAATATAGGTTATGCAAACAATGGGGGAGTGCTGACCCTCCTGTTTTACAAGCTGAATGCCCTCTGCAGATGCTTTGAAATGAGGTCTTCAAGGCATGAAAGGAACTGTTGCAGCTTAAAGTTTGAATGGCTAACAGGTAAAGAGAGACCCATTGAAGGATGGTTGAGATGTTTTATTTAGAAACTTTCTCAGAAAATGCAATATAGATTGTAGTAGGAAAATCATTAATGCCCAGGAAGCAAATGACAGAGGTGGCTCTCCTCTAACTGGTAGGATGAGACAAGATTGCCAGCTGTCCAGTCTGCTGACTATCATGAAAATAGCAGAAGTTGAGAGATTTCATAGGCAGAGGGACTATATGCTGGTACCTATCAATTACTTTCTTTTTTGTTTGGATCAGCACTTGGCTCTATCTACCCTGGTAGGTAGAGGAGGATGGACATGGATTGTGGAAAGGAAATGCTTGGAAGGGATTAAAACTTTCTATCCTAACCCATGTGTCTTAGAGCATACATTAAGATAACTATGTAAATAATCAAATGCAGTAACAAATTGATCACTCAATGAATTTCACCCCTTCACCCCTTTTTTGATTTCTTAACAAGAGAGCATCGGGCTGTATTTTTCCTTTCAGGTCCCAGAGTGCACAAAAAAAATCTCTTCAATTTGAAAAAAAAATGTATATTAGTGAAATCCTCACATCATAAATGAACACCAAAAATACTTTAAAAAATTTAACAATTTTTTTCAGGTTTCAGAGGCGAGTTAAAGATAAGTATAAATGCTTTATCAGTGGTGAGAAAGAACAACGTATATATCCCACTTTGGGGGTAAGTCGGAGGGTGTCTCAGCCCGGCCATTTGAATGGTCTGTTCGCCGTCTCCCACTCAATTTATTTTTCCATATTAAATTCTTTTACTTATTTTTATTATATTTTTATATATTTTATATATTTTTTAGTTATATATATTATTCTTTTATATTCTTTTATTTTATGTATACATTTTCTTTGTTTTTCTATTATAATTGTAGATAAAAATCACTTGCCATCTTGTAGAGTAGAAGTGGCAGGCGAAAACTTGAGCTATGCAGTTCTTCCAGCTACAGGTTCATAGTTTCATTCCTTTATTTCTTTATTTATTTATTAGTTGTACATTAGATCACTGTCATTATCATGTATAGATGCGTGAAACAAATCCAGTTCTTTAATGATATCATCATCAGAAAGTCTGCTGCTTGCCTTGGGGGTGGGGGTTGGGGCAGGCTACTGTGGTGTGAGGTGGTGGGTCTGGCTACGGAAAAGTGTTGAGGGAGGGTGTCAGTGTATGATAACTACCAAGGAAAGTTGCCAACTAGGGAGCTTATGATCTCAGAACACCCTGGTAATAAACCCACGCCTCCAAGTTTTAAAGGAGTGGCGGGAAATTTAAAATATCAATTGAGTATTCCCGTACGGTAGACTCTACTTAGGTTATGCATCAGTTGAGTATTGCCAACCCTCTTGGGTTAAGAAAATGTTGTGAATAAATTACTCGATGACAATGTAATAAGCTCTGCAGAAGTGATATAGCAAGTGAGATGGCAAAAATGGTATGTGGTCTGGGATTAGGAGAAAATGCTCAGATGTGGTCATCTTTGGAATATATGGTGCTGGGGTTAGGCTTGGAGGTGAACTGCCTTGACCCAAGTTCACTCAGTAGTAGTGGTATAAATAAACTATTAATGCTGTCACCAAGTGTTGAAAAACTTATCAAACATCATTACCTCATATTTCAGCATATCAGATGAAATTTTTCTCTGACAAAATATCTCCTTAAACCACCTTTGGTCCTGTACCATGATGGTTTGCTTGGAGTAGGCCCAGGGAGTTGAAGTCACTAGTAGTTCTAGACTAAAAGCACACTCCTTTTTCTCACAGTGGTCCTCAAACAACCCCAGAATAACATGAATATATGGTGCTGGGGTTAGGCTTGGAGGTGAACTGCCTTGACCCAAGTTCACTCAGTAGTAGTGGTATAAATAAACTATTAATGCTGTCACCAAGTGTTGAAAAACTTATCAAACATCATTACCTCATATTTCAGCATATCATATGAAATTTTCTCTGACAAAATATCTCCTTAAACCACCTTTGGTCCTGTACCATGATGGTTTGCTTGGAGTAGGCCCAGGGAGTTGAAGTCACTAGTAGTTCTAGACTAAAAGCACACTCCTTTTTCTCACAGTGGTCCTCAAACAACCCCAGAATAACAAAACTTATGGATGATACCATAGCTGATCAGTGGCCATACCTTGTTTGCTAAAGTGTTTCCCACCATTTACAGAAGTATGTACCAGCAATAATATTGTGTTCTACATACTAACAAGTTTTAGTATGAATGTTTTCTCTTTACAAATTCAGTGGCAGTAAAAGAGAATATTAAAAGAAATAAAAGATATAAAATAGTAAATATAAGAAAAAAAAACTGTTATTTAAATATCAGTAAAAGAAAGATAACTGTACTAGTGAAACGTTTAGCTAAGGCCACGATCATGGCACAGAGCTGAGACAATAACGTTTGCTGATGATACAAAAGGGAATTGCAGTATTACTAGTAATCTGAAATGGGCAATAATATAAAATGTAAAAACATTAACAAATATGAAAAAATTGATATGGTAACTAATTTCCCTCAAAGCAAAAAGCAAAAACAAAAATAATAATTAATAATAATAATAATAATAATAATAATAATAATAATAATAATAATAATAATAATAATAATAATAATATCAATAACATTAACAGTAATAACGCACCATGTACGGTACCTAAAGCCAAGTCCATATCTGAGTTGAGACTCCAGCAGTAGACAAACATGTGGTCAAAATCAAAATACTGGTACTGAAATTATCATAGCCTCCCATTGTTCACAGTCCGTGCCATATTCCCAAGAAGTTTGTGCTGAAAATGTTTGCGAAGCCATACATGGGGAAACTCAAAGGTAAAGTTGCAGTAGATATAATGTACTTAAGGCTAGGACTTACAGAAGATATAGGCTAAGGTAGTCTGGGCCTAGGTGACACTAACGATGTTATTTGTGCATTTTTGGTTATTGTACAGTTTATTAAAACACACAGAAAATAACAAAGTGCACATCTAACCTGGAGTATAAGGCTTAGTGAGAAAGGATATGGTCTGGGGTAAAGAGTAGCTCCCCAGTGCAGTCTGGAGTAAGTTCTAGAAAATTCTCAACATATTTGAAGTTAAATTAAGGTGTGTTTCTTTGTACCATAAAATACACTAATTATCATTAAACCTGCGTCAGTGTTTACTTCTAGAGAAACAATTATATGAGGGTAAAGGAATGACACTGAATTTAGGTCAAAACTAACTTCTGTGCTATGCCCAGAATTACGGTGTTTAGGCAAATCTCACACAAAAAGGGAGAACATTAAGTAAGGTGCTAATACTGTAGTAAACCTTATATGTAAAGAGAAAAATCTTGATTCATTCATAAATTTTATATAGAATCAAGAGTGCTTCTTGGCCAAATGTGGAGGAGAATGTTGACTTTAAGGGATAAGGCTAGGCAGAGTGGAAGCCAAAGACAGGCCCTGAAAACATATGTCTCTCTCCAGCACCATCATATGTGTTCAGAGGTTGACTAACTGGCATTTTTCATGCTGCCTTGGCCTGGTCTAAAGACTGAAAGCCCATGGGAGCTATTGACAAAGCTTGAGATAAAAGTTTCCCTCCATGGGTGGACGAAATGTATCAGCTGATATTTCACAGATATGTTAGGGAAGATATATTCCTCATAGATATTCTAGAGTAACAGCTTCAAATGGTCAATTGCTTGGAACAGTTTTAGGGAGCAAAACAAGCAACTGCATCTTCTATTACTTTTCTATCAACTTTTACCTCATTCTGTTAACTTATAGTATCTCCATATTAATGTGTCGCAGGTGCCCTGCCCCTTTCTGAAGCTAGATAATGTTGTTTGACTCACTTAAGATGTCCCTTTAGCTGTCTTTATGTTCAAAGTGACTATGCTCATGATCTGTGAACAGCACTGTTATATCCTAAAATGATGTGAAAAATTTGGATTTTCAAAATGCAAAGTGATTATTAACATCACAGCTATTATGGGAGCTTGTTGAAATTTAACTGATATTTATCATTCACTGTAGGAGTCGAGAACAAAATTCCCTTTGCTATGAAGCATTTTCATAATTTCTTCTGTTTAGTACAAAGATAAAGCAAACAAACAAATCAGTTTAAACATAGTGTAAAATATGTAATGAGCTACATAAATGTATGGCATTGAGATGGACAATAGATTAATTCTGTGTCTGAATCTACAGTCAGATACAGAATGAACTGTAACCCAGCAACTTATGAGAAAGGCTGAATAAATAAATAAATAAATCTTTGGCAATGGTCCCTAATACCTTGCAATAGGTACATTGTATTTTCATAATCAGTTTGTTGAATTTTATGAAGTGAAACATAGTAATAAATCACAAAAAAATAAGTCAGATGCCTGTGACAAGCACATCATGAATCTTAACTCGTAATTAAACAGCTTTGTACTTCTATTCTCTATTTGACTCAAGTAAGATTTCATACAAATTTAGAGCTTTGGCCGCTCAAATGATATGAATGCAAATCCAATACTCAGTAGGGCTACCATATCGCATGTTTCAGGAGAATGAAAAAAATAGGAGGGGGAGGAGGGTTCTGCTTGGGAAGTTATATACACAACCTTCTACAGCTTCCCAGTTCCATCCGCATACATATGGATTCATACTTCAGTTAATTCATATTTAGGCACAGTACATTACAACATATGCCATAGCATCCATTGCAAGAATGGTGAGTAAAGGCAAATTGATATTAAATGTATGAAATTTGCATGAATTCTTCATTCTTTTGAGAATGTAAACTGGAATAAAACTCCAGCAAATGGAGTCTTACTCCTGCAAAATTCTTGCTGTGTTTTAACATACATTTCTTTATCAAATTTAATATATTAATTAGGAAACCTCAAGTAGCTCATATACAGTATAATGTGTTGTATCAAGATTTTTTTCCCATGATTATTTATCTATTTATTTAGGCTGTTTAAGAGAGGCTTGCATATTGTTTATTTTGAGTCTGACAGTAAATTGAAGAGAGGATAGCAGTTCATGTAAGCTTACATCTTACCTCTGGATGGCACTCATTTATAAAGTTTACCTGTTATACAAATAATTTTTGATATACTAAGGATGTTGAAATGGTAGCTCATTACATAGTCTTCAGTGTGTTTAACTTTTTTTTTTTAATCTTTTACACAGAACAGCAGAAATACTGAAGAAGCCTCATTCAAAAGTAAATTTTGTCTTTGACTTTGACCTTCTATGCTTAATATCCCACATATTATAACATGCTGGCAGAAGTGGAAATAATTTGCATTTTGAAATTCCAGATTTTATTTCTCTGTTATGGAAAATAAGAGGGCTGCTAATAGATTATGAATACTATTACTTTGAATAACAAGGCAGCTCAACAAACATATTTTATGAACCCATTAGCTATTAGCTTCAGAAAGGGGTGGGGGCCCCAGTGACAGGTTTGTAACCTTAAAAGCTTAAGATTAAAATTTGGCTGTTACACAGAATTCTTGGCTTTTTTAATTGATAGCCAGTTTATCAGGGCAAAAACTTACTTGGTAAAAGCTTTTACCATCTTGCAAAAGTCACCAAAAACTGACAATGCATTTGTAAAACAATGGTTTTTGATCCCTCAGAATGGAAAGGGTCAAAGTTTTACAGAGATGTTGACAAAATGATATCATGGACTCAAGAAATGTAAGACTCTTGTCACTACCAAACTGATGATGCTCTTTTTAAGGAAGTGGTTTGAAGCAAGAATATTTTGTGTTTATTGTAGGGCTTCTCTTTATTGGTATATGTTTAATAAAGTCATTTGAATTATTTTTATTATATTTCAATGTCTTAAGCAAAAATTGTGTATTATGAACTATTTTGCTTACTAATACTTGTAATTATTTTGGAAATTGCTTTTTTTCTTCTCAAGGATATGGTAAAAAGTGGATAAAAATAATGTTTAAAAATAAAAAATAAAAACAGACCGAGCATTAAAAACATAACAGAGAAATACAATTCCGTTTTTTTAATGCCTGTAAACAACAACGGCATGTATAGGATTCGTGCTGCTGCTGAAAAATAAATATACCTTTTATGCTGCTTCTCTAGCCTTGTTTGCATAGGACCCAGAAGTAAACATCTGTGTATATGGTCACATTTTTTTCCTACAGTTTCATTTACGAAAATACAGCTACAGTATCGAAAAAAAAAATAGAGGCAAATAAACAGAGTACCAAATGCACATATACACTACGAAATCAACATATAACTCCTCGTTTAATATTCAACAATTCTCGTTGACTTTCATTCTCGAACTGTCAAAATCCTTCAAATCCTTCGCATTAATATAGACCTTGAGTAGTAGTGTCAAAGTTCCGAACACCACTGAGTAAGTCCACTATCTCAAAGTACCAGCCAGTGACTATCAAGAAACAGAATAGAGATATTATTTTAATCTTAACAGCTTCTAAGATAACTTGCCAATGTTAAAAAGTTACCTATTGAATAAAAAAAAAAAAGACTAGGACCATAGAGATTACATTGAGACTACAAATTAAGACTTCGTTCTTAGTCACTCGTCTGAAAGATACACTAAAAAAAGAAAGAAAATCTTAGTCTTAGATATGGGAGCGATAATTCTATCTGTCTCTCTCTATCTCTCTTTCTCAATATCTATTTATCTCTCGTTTCCTCTCCCTAATAATCTACGAATGGAGTGATCCTTGAGAGCGCTACGCCTCACCGCTATCGGCGGCGAGTCTTTGTCACTTGAATCTAGTCTCTTTATGTACCGCCAAAGCGACAAATCCGTCTTATATGGAAAGGATGGATCATCAGACACCCCTGTTGCCAACGACTAAGCAATCATACTAAAAGCATTCCTTCTGTCACTACCTCTTATCGGTAGTATTGCTACCATTCCCCGGCTAAACTACTAACGCATACCTATCTACTTTTCTTGCTATCTAACTTTCTTCCCATTAATTTAGACTATCACTACTAGTTCGTGTAGTTCCTTTCGGCGCTACAGTCAATTCTTAGATTCCGGGAGAAGATACTCAGCGTCCAGGCACATGATTAGGCACAGAAGTCACGTGATACGTTTTATGAGGCACGGTGATTGGTTGGCTCTGTATCCCTACTCGCTTACCACCATTAATATGCATTTTCGTCAGGATTTTTTTCATATTTATGAATGTAAAAACACAATACTGTCATATGTCTTTAAATGCAGACGATACTTAGCTAAGTATCGTCTGCATTTAAAGACATATGA
>BDMR012750549.1:0-10643 GCA_002091895.1 Caridina multidentata
CGTATATACTAAAGGTAAACGCACAAAAGCTGAAATATTGCGTATTTAAGTCAAATTAAGGGAAGACATGAAGGAATATTTGAGTTCTCACTAGGCATAGGCAGCTTATTATAATAATAAACAACCTGCAGAAATGTCTAATATCTTAAGCCACAAAGGCATATTTTGTATACTAGAATATAATTATTTTAATGTGTACGTACGAGTTTATGTTTATGTAGATATTTGTATGTGTAATTATGCTGAAGGGAGGATTATTAATGAGAAAGAACAGAGCAAAAGATCATAGCAACCTAATTAGCAACTTTCTGAGTTCCTGACATACATTAAATAAAAAATATGTCTTTAAGTTGTAACTTAAGCTTTGTACTGACTTTTCATGAAATAATACTGCAGGTTGTTTTAATTTAGATTGTGCTTGAGTTTCCAAACTAAGATTACAAGCGCAAGAAATAGAGAAAGGGAGCTTGAGCAATCAAAGCTGAGAAATCGTGAATGTGTTTTCAAGAGTGAGCACCTTATGTGTCCAGACCTGTATGATGAAACACGCAAGTTAAAGTCATGAGCAAAGTGTGGATGGGCCTGAAGAAGGCAACAGAAATCAGTCTTGTCTGTTTAAAATAAATTTGGCTGGTACCTGGCAAGTCAGTATTTGTGACATTCTATAAAAAAAACCTGAGAGCTACTCATGAATATATTAGGTTGATTATTTAATGAATTTTTCTTTAAACACAGGTATCCTTGGCCACTTAAATGTGGCCTAGGTGAACCCAAACTTTGTATTAACAAAACTGTTTCTAAAAAGTGTAATTTGTAGATTCCAAGATCACTGGAGATTGACTAGGATGTCCAATAACCTTTATTGCTTATAGTTGCTGCATTAGTAGTTTTATTTTGTAATTATTTGCCTTATCATTTATTATTTAATTCCTTTTGCCTAATAAGCTTTGATTAGTTACATACTTATTATTAGCTATTACAAGCTGATCATAAGTCTTAAGAGTGGAAATTGGATGTTTTCCCAAGGAATCCCCTGCCTCAGAGGGGAACATCATGCTCAAAAAATTATTTGGCATCATGCTGGAAGCAGACATTCCAAGCTGCAAAGAATTAAAAAGAACATCATGATTTTTGGTTTTTGTTGCTACTGTAGAGTTTCTGGTTTCTGTAGCATATAAGATCCAATACACTTGCAATGAAATTAGCAGCTTCTCTGCAAAGAAGTCTTACCATTTGACCTTATAGTTCACTACAGCTTGCTCCTTTTCCATGGCTTTTGTTGTAAGGAAAATCTTAATGATCATACCAAGTTCTTGATAAACTCTTGTAAAAGAATATGTGCATAATGTATCAGTATCATGAAGTACTTCATATGGCACTTTATGCAGTAATCTATTCACAGACACAGTAATGTGGTCCTGACAGTGGCAAATACGTTGGGAAAGCAAGAGTCAAGACAAATACTAGTGGCAAGGCTGAATTACTGATGACTCTGTATGTGCAAACCAGTGTCTCTGGTTGATCATGTAGTTCCACTTTGTCTAGATGGAAAAAGTACTTGGATTCCAGGATAAAACATGTCCACATGTATCTCCACATGCAAAATGTAAGTTAGAAGAAATATTCCAAATTTCTTGCCAAGAAATAATGTAGTTTGTCCTTTGTTTATTTCCTCTATATCCATGGGTGAAAATTAGAGAAAACAAGACTGGACAACCAGACACAAGTAAAGACCATTTATTGACTCACAGTGGAGAGAGGCCTCATGTATGCAACATTTGCAATAAATCATTTAGTCATAAAGGAAATTTTAAAGCCCATTTATTGTTGAGAAATTTGAACTGATGAAAAGAATAATGGTGGGAAAGTTGTGGACAATTTTCTACCATCTTTATGCCTTTTTCCAGTTCTTATTCCTAGTTCTTTTCTTATAACTGGCTGTCCAAACTCTTCTCTCTTCTTGTGTTTACTATTCACAGCTTAATGGGTGTAACTGTGGCTGTATAATACAGTAATAATCTTCAAGAGCATGCATGCAAGTTCATCTTGGTTACCTTAGTTTTTCAGCAGTATTTTAAGAAATATTACAACTCCTAAAGGACCTATTAACTTTTAAAAATCCAGTGCTTTCATAAACAAGCAATCCATGCATACTTCTGTCATATTACCCCATTTTTTGACAGTGTGCGTGCCCTTTTTAGTACCAAAATAAGAAGGTTTACATGGTTTCTTGCATTTTTTCCAAATAAACTATACAATGCCAAAGAAAAAGAAAATGACTTGCTTTCTAAGCACCCTAAGGGCTGAAACAAGCAAACATGAATTTCAAGCAATATATTTATCTCAAAAAGAACATAAAACTACATTGTATATACAATGCGAATGTTGATGATTGGTTAGGTACATAGTACCCTGCATCTTATATATGGCATGTATATATATACATCAAATGTATGCATGCATTTGAAATATATTTAGCAGCTACATTAGTGTCATAAATATATTTTACCTATTCATAATAGCATTTTACACTGATGAAACCAACACATACTTGGATATGACTGCAAATACATATAAAAATTAATATTCCCGTTAACAAGAAAAATATTCCTGCTGGTACTCATTTCATTAGGGAAAATTAATAAAACAGGATTCCTTTGAAAATGCAGGATTGCTTCAACCTGAAGCAATTATTGTAATCTATTGACAATACCGGTATGCATTATCTGATGTTTGCCTAAGCCATCTTTACATTTTTTATTTTTTAGAAAGATTTTCAACTAAACTTGAATCGTGCGAAAGTTATTGTAATGATATTTTACAGTTTGTGAATTACTCTCAGGCATTAAATTTTGTTATGTTGGAAGAATATGACACAATATAAAACCAGATCTGTCTCTATTTGAACACCCATAAAATGTTCTGATCATTAATAAATTTAATGTACTGTACTTATAAAACTATCTTCTTGCAATGCAAAGTAGTTAAACATACCTATTCCTGTCACTGAAAGATGTAAAGTTGGCTTAAGTTGAATAAACAGTCAAAACATGATTATTTCTTTACTGAATGTTCAAATTAACTATATTTCTTACTGAATGTTCAAATTAACTAGAGTAAATTCCTCAAATATATTTGAAAAACATTTATATACTGCATGTTCTCATAATAAGTATAAAATTTAGTTGTCTGATACAAAACAAAGCGAATTCCAGAATTTTTTTTTTAGCAGTCTACATGTGTTAAGAAAAATACCCACAAGCTAACATGGAAAGAGTTGTATAGCCATTCACAGTGTATATTATATATATTAGCTTGTATTTAAAAAGTAATATCTCAAAGAAAATAGTGATATGCATAATAGTATATATTGCTCTTATATACTCAAGTGAAAGTACATTACCAGTCTTCATCACAAAGGTAATCTTCATGGTCCACGACACACATAAATACACATAGAAATCACACTGGCTAAAATAAAATGCTTGATGTATATTTACCAAACACAGAGTTCCTTATCAGTGGATAATAAAACAAATTAGAATTATGTACAATATGTTTAGTATTTGGCAAACAAGTTCAAAATTTTTCTATGTTACTTTTTTTCACATAAGTCACCAGCTCATGTAAACAACAACTTTTGTGTTAAATCTTATTCTGGTGACTTACTGAACAGCAGGTGCAGCTGAAAGTAAATGCAAGGCAACAGAAAGCTTTGGACAGGAAACACTGAGATCCTGATTTATAGACAGAAATGAACAAGAAAGTCTGAAATTGCTGTGGGTAGTGGTTGGTCCTCCACATCATTTTCTAAACACCATGGACAAGCCCATCATTGTATCATACTTTTTCATGTAACAGTAAGTGAGAGCTATTTAAATAATAAAAGCAACTGACACCCTTCAGTTCCATGTAAACCAAGTAAAACCTAACTGCCTATTAACTTATGCCAGTGAATGTAACAGATTTTTAAGTACCTTGATACAACTATGAGTACAAGCCATATTGTGAAGAAAGCAAAACTTTGCCCCCATGTAAACCAACAGCCTGGAACACCTGCTACCATTCACTGAATATATCACTGAATTTTATCACCCTGTGATCTGCTCATCTAAATAAGGAATTCAGTGAAAGGCTGCAAAGAATTCTTACTGTAAGCAATGACAACCCACTAAAGATATTGCCAATGCAAATGAAAATCATCATTACAGAGAAATTACACAAAGTACAATTACCTTCCCAGAGCCAAACATAAATCATGTCTTTCAAGTCTGTATCATTAAGCTTATACCAGCAATCATGCTATTGTTCCTGTCAATGCAACTGCTGTAATACCAGCAATACAGCATTCAAAATAAATCCTCTAATTCTTACCAAAATGTCACCAAAGTCTGTGGGAAGCTCTGCTGTTATTCTACCAAGTTCATTTGACCTTAACTAGCTAATTACTACTGATTCATTACTTCTTCTTCAGCATCATGATATGATTTCCAGTGAGGACTGAAAAGAAACAAACAGCAACAACAAAAGGCATTTTGGCTATCAAAAAATGTGAGCACACACTTTGAAAAAAAAAAATCCTGATTATCTTGTCTAACAATGATAACAAAATATCAAGATTTTTCCCTTTAAGATGAATTTTAGTGGAAATACATGAAGAGATATAAAACCAATGATGAATCTATCTAATCCCTTTCTCTGCAAAGGCAGTGTTCTTAGCTTTAACTCTTGTTTGTCTACTGTACTATACATAGTATTGAACTCTTCCCACTGATAAATAATGGCTTTCAAAATGTTACAACACACCATCAGCAAAAAATAGACTGAAAACTAATGTATCACACACTTTACTAAGAAACTGACAGAGAAAGACATGCCAAGATTTCAATCCTTCATCATGATAAAACAAACTGATCCAACTAAATTTCGGTCAGAATTACAGCAGACTATATTTCTATAGTGCACTAGACTTTGTAGTGAGCTTTTAAACTGTATGCCCTAGCTTTCACACTGAAGACAATACAATATTCTTCATTCAATACCTGATATAATTACAAGGAAGAACTGATCCCTAGAATACCCTGAAAGTTCTAATCTTAGAACAGAATCTCTGAGAGGTCTAAAAGTATTTAGAGAGATTAGCAGTGAGTATTACATGCAGTCGCTTTCAATTTGCACAAAACAGAATAAAACATAAAAAATGTTAGGACACAATCACAATTTAAGAAAACAAAAATTAAAATAAAATACATTTCATGCAAAAATTGGCCTTGACTTTTTCTCAGTTGATTAAGAAGGTCAAGTCATTCACCCAAAACTTAAAATTTCATTTGGTAATACAGCACTTCCAAAACAAAGAGCATACCTGTGATGTTTAAAATCCCAATCTTAAATAAAATCTAAATTTTGAAAAGATGAATATGATGCTGAAGCAGGTTGTAATGCATCAATTGGAAATCTGCCTTAACGAATATTTCCAAAACTGCTACCACAGCAAGAGGTATATGACTTTATTTATAATGTTTGAGATATAAATAATGGAATGATCTGTACTAGGGTTATTAATGTAAGGCACCCTGTCTGAGCGGGATTCAAAAGATCTATATGGTAACATTTTTCACTTCCAGGACTGATGTGAGAGGGACTGCAGAGTGAAATAGTCTTTTTTCTGAGATTTCTATTACAAAATGATAAATCATTCTGAAGGAGGGATTCAAAAGAAAAAAAAAATTATAAGAAAATAAAACCCTAAGTCTAAAAATTATATTCAATAATTACAAATAAAACAAACTGCTGCGCAAGTACATCTATCAACCATTCTGGCACATTCACGAGAGTTTGAGGAAATATCAGGCAAAAAATATCTGGTCTCTTTTCCAACCATAACTGCTAAAATACCAGACCAATGACACATTCCACATACCCCAAATTAAAATTCATATCCTGTATGATACAAAAAACTGAATTACTATACGGATATAACTATGCATAAATACATAATTCAACAGACTAGCTAGCTTACAATCAGAGTAACGTTCATAAAATGGAATGTTTAAGTAACCAAGGCTACACTTGTGGGACTGGAATATACAGTAAATGGGTCAATCATTACGGCATAAACATAATATGTCAAGATAAAAGTGCTCATAATAATAAACATCGTATATTGAAATACAGTACCATTGCATATTTAAATAGACACTTACCTAAGATGCTTCAAGTACAATACTTTTCACAAAGTTTAAATTTATGATTGTGACAACACTACGTGCTAGGTGTGACTTAAGCTTGCTCTAAAAATGTTTTTAATTATATTTCATCAGCCATTCTCTTTCAAGTTTCAGTGAGATAATTATTTTGTATAAAAATAAAGTTTGTTTTTATAATTATCATATCATTAAGAAGTTCTCTTTTATATTTAAACTCTAAAACGACAGGAATTAAGATTTAATGCATAACTACCGCAGTGAGTAATCTATTGCCTGATTAATAGACTCTCAAAACAAAGGAAAAAAGTATTTTTGATACTCGATTATGAAAGCAATTTTAAATCACAAACAAATACAAAAGATCTAACTTAATTTTTTCCTAACTCTAATATAAGTGTATTTATATATATATTTGTATATTTATATATCACATATAAAAAGTTGTATAATACTAAAAAGAAAAAAAATGCACCAAATTCAAAAGTCCTATTAGCAACACAACAAAATTGATAACAAAATCTTTGACAGTTTTGTAGTCCATTTTTTAAATGAGAAAAAACAAACTGGAATCCATAACATTAGATAATGCAGGTAAATGATCATTGGCTTAAACAAGTGTAACTCATGAGCATATGCTTATAGGAGTTGAAGAGGCTATACGTGGCTAGGAAACATTGAGTATAGTGCCTGGCAGAACTTCTAAAACATGGCTACAAGATAAATAACATGCCGTGCAAGTCGTTTCACATCGGCATCGATGCGACACATCTGCAATAGTTTTTTTGGCTTCTTAGTAGTGCAGACTTGCACCTTACATACCACACACTTAAGATCTTAATTACCCCCCTCCAGTATCTTTACAATATAAACAATGCTATTTTACATAAAGAGGATATTTTGGGGGACACATCAGCAGACATTCAAACCTGTGTCTGATCATGTGCTCTCAATTCATCCCTTCCCTTTCAAAATTACCTGCGACTAGTAACGTGAAAAACACTTAGCTAAGATGCAGCTAAAATAATAATACTGATTTAAAATAACCTTTTTATTCTGTCCGGCTGTCTCAAAACTTTGTAAAAGAAAATAGAATAATATATAACGGTAAAAGTTTAACCAATCAGGATCTTTCACTTCGGCTTTACCTAGAACCTCGTATTCTGACTAGGACATTTGCTCCCTACGTCCACTGACGCTCTTCTTGTACTCGCTGAAAACATTCCTCCATAAAGTGGTACTGAAACAAAAGGGAATATCAAGACATTATTCCAACTGTGAATATAAAATATTGGCACAGGCAATTGATAAAACTGACTGCAACTGCAATATATTTGTTGCAATATATTTTCCATGGAGACCAGAACAGAACTAAGTCTAATTTCACAAGTTTTAAAGAAAATAAACAGGATTATTTTGTGAATTACACCATAGGTGAGATATCCATGATACTAATAATGTGAAAATAGAGTAAGAAATATTGCTGAATGCCAGCTGATGTGCAATGAATTAAAAACGGTCTTTGACTCTATACTTACATATGGAGTGAATATTTTAACCCATCTTATAAGCTCTTCTGTCTGTCTATACAAGAAACAAAATGCCATTGCTTCATCATCAAGTTCAAACTTCTCAATTGTTGACCATGCAAAATCAATAACTTGAGTCTGAAATGCACAAAAATAGTTATAAATTACGATACAAATACACAGAAACATGTAACATGTTAAAACTGTTTCTTCAATCTCTGTATGTATCTTTTATTTACACAACTAAAACATATCAATCTCTATCCATTTTACTAATACCGGTAGCTCTATCATCTCTTGCTGCAAACTATTCCTTATAGTTACCATCTCTGTGCCATCACCAACTACCAGTAGGAGGTCCTATGACTAAACACAACCCAAAAGGATCTTCTACAATATTCCTGTCAAGAACCAGTTGGTTTTTTCTCTCTTGTGTACTGCATCAAATTCTTTTTTTCTATAACACCTTGCCATACACAACTCATACAACAAAGTCTATATCCCTCATGGAACATTTAAATACATTAGTCACCTTGATCCTTGGACAATGGTGTCACTCCTTTTAATGCACCTTTTTCCCTCATACATTCTGGCAACTCAAAATTACCAATCGAGTGCACCCTTTTCCCTCGTTCATTTCCTCAGAATTTTCTTACATAATCTTTCTCACATCACAACTCTTGAACTTACCTGTAATGTACCATCTTCTTTACATGCTTGTAATCTAAAGGACTTGTAACCCACATATGCAACCACGTGTCCTTTCTTACGGGAATCACAGGGGCAGTGAGGGAAAACAATGTCACCATAACCTTCACACCCTCTTACAACCTGAAAGAGAATTGAACATATTATTAACTATAATATTAAACTCCCCAAAAAAAGTTTATTTCCTTCCTAAACTGCAAAAGACAACAAATACTGATGCTTTCCTGAATACACTTGACAGGTATCTAAACCAATCATGCTTAATATCATCATCCACATTATAAATTACATGAAATGCTATGTGCATCAACTTGTCTTATGAAGATGTTTTAAAAGCAGAAACACCAGAAAGCTCTCATGACATTTCTAAAGAATATGAGTCATAATTTACCAATCGGTCTGACCCAAACAATCTAGAAAATATAAAAGAAAAATTTAAATAAAACAAATTTAAATTAACTGCTATCACTTTGACCAATGTCTATAATGCTTGATATCAAATCAAAATAAAATGATTAACCATATATAAGATAACATTATGACTTATGATTACCTGGAGATACTGTTCCTTACGAGCTTCATCTTGTAATGCCTTAAGCTGATACAATTGATCTGTGGGTTTGATATGACCTCTGTTGACATCTTCCACAGCAGTCCAGAACAGCCACGTATGGGCTGTGTCATCTGAGCTGCACAGACGTAGCTAAAAATAAATCACCTCACATTACAGCATTTATATATGGAATTTCACATTACAGCATTTACATATGGAATTTGTCCTATCAACTTACAATCAATAATACTCAATATTTTCTTGCATTATTATTACCTAACAATCACAAATAGAGTTCTATGAGCCTCATACATTAATCAATAATACCGTATGGGATCCTTTACAAAACCAAGCACTAATCCTTCATGACATTAGGAATGAGTCTCCTGAACAGTAGAGGTCTTCAACGTATAGACTTTAACATATCACAGGGAAAATGAGCCACTGACCAATAGACTGCCAATCAGATACATAGTGCACTGAGCCACAGAATGCAAAAAAAGAGGGAAGTGGAGCGAACTACCAAAGTGACTAGATTACAAAAGTATGCACCTTTTAACCCTGAAGTTATATCACTTTGCCACCCTACTAGTAGCCATTACTATTCAATAAATTTTTCACTCCAACTGGACTTTGAATGGTAACACAAAGGTTATGAACTAAAAATGCTCCTGATGAGTTTAAAAGGTACAGAAATGCTCTCTGTAATTCTGCTAACTTCAGCAGAAGTTAGAGCATAATTTCTTTGATGCTCTGTGGCGAAAGGCATGAAGTTGGTAGGCAGTCTGATTCTCCATTGTGGGAGGCTTAATTATTTTCAACTGTTCACACGCAGTGATGCATGCATTAGATTTAGTGAAGGATTTCCAAACAGTTTGAAACCTCTACAAAATTTTTTGATACTAGAGATATAAACACTCACCTCCCGATGAGGATTGAAGAGCCAACGATGAATACATAAGCAAGTCGCTGTAGCAGTGCTGTAATTCTGTATATACAAGTTGTGAGGGAACTCATCATCACAGATCTTCCGTTCTGCAAAAACATGTAGGCAGTATTAGAAAATTAAGATCACATGGTGAAGCAGAGCAAAAGCTTAGAAATATGTTTAAAATATACACCTATTTATTTTTTAAAGAATAAAAACATGCTATGATTACTGTGAAACAATAACAGTAATTACAAAAAATAAACAACAGAAACCTCCTAAAAGCCCATCCAAATTATAAAAGCCCAGCAATCAGTTAGCCTGATCTGCAGTTCTGTATATAGGAAAACTACTCTGTCCATGACAATGACTCTCTTAGCTCTCGCTTAAAACCTTAATAGAAAACTTTGCCAAAAACATGCACCAAACATAAAATTATCTTTCTTACCAAAATTATATTCTACAATTTCAAAAAGAGCAAAACATTTTGCTGTCTCAGGGGGAATGTTGATTTTTTCTACCACAGCTTGATAGACTTGATGAGCAAGAACATTTTTCGCCTGGGTGACAGTGACCACCGTCTTGTCAGGGAGAAGCACCTTGAGGTCCACTCGGATGCTGTTTCCCTGTAATGGATATCATGAGATAGGGGAATCAATATAACAATTTACTAGGGGAAATGGGGAAGAGAAGACAGATGATGTGTTTCAACTCCAAAG
>BDMR012750550.1:0-10676 GCA_002091895.1 Caridina multidentata
GAGACAGTAAAATAACCAATATATATATATATATATATATATATTGGTTATTTTACTGTCTCACTTTGGCTTTACATAATGGTTTTATAATAAAACTGCCAGGTGCCAGTTCAGAGTATTTTTGCCCAGGGTCTTATTTCATATCTTGCCGAGCCTATTTGATCAATTACACTGAATGGGTGTAGGAGTACTGTCAGTATCACGAAAGTCGCCACCTTGATAAGTGCATATTGATATCAATATTATTATAAAGAAGCTCGAAATATAACCCCATGATCAATGAGTTGCTGATAAAATCATTATTACCTGGCACTAATTCATAAGTTAGCATCAAATATATCTTCGCATTTGTATCAATTTTCAACAAACCATCAGATTACACCTCTAACTTATCTTGTGACAGGCGTACCTTGCGTGTAGACTTCTTGAATTTACAGGCGTTTGCGTGCTCAGAGTATCTTACTGCATTCCCAACAGTTTAATTTGAATTTGCAAGAAGAGGAAGGCTGTGCAACTGATTGGCATTTATTAAAAAGTAATTAACATTCATAATTCATGTATATATACTTTTACATCTACGCTTGTGTGGGACCATTAGTTTTGGATCGCTGGTGACCCGTCACCCCACACTAATGTCTCCACACTAGAGTAAATGTGAATATATGCATACGTGAGTTTAACCAGAGCAGATATTCATACTTATGTACTTCACATGTTTATGCATAATGTATAAGGTAACATAAATCATACTTTGCTAGGTAGTAGAAGAAAATTGTTTGCAAAAGATTTTCCACTGCAGAGCCCTTGCTATCAAGGAACACCTAACTTAGGAAAGAGAAAGTTTGTGGTTTTTGCTAAATCTACGCAGAGAGGTTTGGCAGCTATGAAAGCAGAGATAGCTCTCAGTAAGTGATATCTCTATGTAAGCAACAAAACAAAATCAAAAGTAATAATTATTATGGCAGTATTTAAGCATGGTAGCTCTTGAATGGGGTTAAAAAACAACCCCTGGCAACATTATTGATGCCTCGCTAAACTTGCCATTTTTTTTTTGTCATGATAATAGATAGGTCAGATGCACTCAGTTATTTATTTTTAAATATTTTTTGTAAAATGTTTTCCGAGGGTGGCGACTTTAGTGTTTTTGATATTAGAATGTCAAGTAGCATCAAAATGGGGTAATTATTGACAGATATTCCAAATTTAAGCCTCTGAAATGAGCAATATTTTGCTTAATATCTACAAGTAGTCCTGACCTGATTTGTCTTGCAAGGCTAGGCCAGCAGTGTCAAAGAGATTTGACACTTACATTGATAGTTTTAGTTCTGTGGAAACAACACTAGTTCTGAATGTAAATTCCTCTTCCACTACAACTAGATTAGGCCAGTGGGGAAGTAGAGGTTTGTGGGGAAACACTTAGAGGGAAGTTTAAATGCAAAGATTTGTGCCTCCTGCACGCCAGCCAGCAAATTTACGACAATCCAGAGATGTGGAAACTATTAATCAGTGCATTAGTCTGTAATGAAGGTCAAGGGAATTAGTAAAGAGTCGCTATATTCAGACACATTTCTTTCTGTAAGACACATTTTTCTGGTGTGTTTTTGTTTGTTTGGTGTAAAGTAGGCCATAAATCAAATATTTTGGGAAAATATATAGCTGTTGGTCTTATAAATTACAATTTGTCATTTTAACCCCTTCCCCCACCACTGGACCCCACCAGAGACTTTCACTTTGTGGTTAAAGAGGCAGCATAATACATCAAAGAATAGCTACCTATGGGCAGAAAGAAACCTTAACTAGCCACTCAGATTTTTCCAGACCAAGGCTTCTCACCCCCTTTGGATATCCCCTGTTGATGCCCTTTCCCTGAAAATTTGCTAGCTGAAGTGCAGGAAGCATGCATGTTTATGTGCACAATCCCTCCTGTGTGTATCTCCCCCTTGATTGACCTATCCAAATCTCCCACTCCGGATGATTGCTGGCTGAAGTAGAGGTAACAACAAATAGCTCTAGTAGAAACAGGGCTACAAACTGAGCATATACACTGCCTGTATAACATTTTAACCTTTTATTAGAACTTTTTGGCACTACGTATAGCAGTAAACTAGGAAATATACTTATGCTTAATATATACAGTACTTAACAAACTTAATATTATTCATAGAGGTTTCTGTGTCTTCTCCTTTTGACTCTTACAAAAATAAGTATGTCTCATTTCTCAAAATTGTCTGTAATATCTGTCAGCATATATTTTACTCCATGACCTTTGATCGCATGACCTCACTATGAGGATTAAACTAGGAATTACTGATAGAGAAGACAATGCTATGCTTACTTTATTCTATGATAATCCTGTGCAAATTGACAAAAACTAAATTTTTCAAAGAAGGGGTTTGATTTGCATTGTGATTTTGATTTAATACTGTTTTAACATAAGCCATTCAAAGGGAAAAAGCAGTCCCATTAAAGCTATTAATTCTTACCTTCCCTTTCTATTTATTTCTAAGCTGATATCAATTTACACAAGATTTAACAGTGTATAACTCCAACATATGATTTGTATTCAATATCAGGAAATAGAGTATATTCCTAAAATTAAGTTCATGGACTTAGATTTGGGGTCACTAGGATTTAGTGATATAGAAAAAACTTGAGTTAACTAACTTCTGTGGAAAATCTTGTGTAAATAAATTGATAGTAACGGAGATACAATTATTGAGCTCCACCATGACCTTAGATTGCATCAGCTTGTTTGAAGGCATGGCCTGAGTTGTGTATAATATTCATAGAGAATGGGTGAATGTCATCTGAACTATTAACTTGCCCAACCTTTTTTTTATTTGTTTTGCAGTAATGTATAACTAGTGAAAAAATATCACTTACAGTATATGGTTTTAGTGGTATTTGCCTTTCCCTACAAGTACTCTACTACTAGTGTCTAAGGCCTTCCATTAAAATAGTACAAAGTCATGACAGAATATGAATAATTATCTACCTTTTTTCAAAACTTTAGACCCCTGGGTATTATTTTACATATGGCTCATACTTGACATTGACTTTTTACTGTATCTTAAATGGCTCATTCAGACAGTTCTAAGATATATGGTAAACAATTTTGTGATGACAAAATTACCAGAAATGCGTCATAACTGATATTCAGCATTATTGCCTTATGTAATTACCTTTACATTTACACCATTACTGCTGCTGGTTTATCAGCTTAGCCATGGCACATGGCCTTCATGTCTTGTATGTCTTTTTTTATACCATTCTTATTGCTGTATTGTTTTACCTCTATGTGTTAATTTACCAGCTCCTGTGGTTTACTCAGAGAGCATATTGGCTGCTTGTCTTTATTTGTACGTGTGTGGAATTTTGCATGTGGACACCGTCAGAAAATTTTAATGGACTGGAGGAATGGAGCCAAAGTTAAACCGCTGTGAATTTTGAAACTGTTTGTCATTTTAATCCTAGGAGTCTCATAATTTTTTTGCTTCAACATGGTTTATTTTAGTAATAGTTTGTGTCCAAAGAATAAGTCTTCTCTGCAATATTGCAAGGGAAAGCATCTGTTGAAGCTTATTCTTAGCACTGATCATTGGCTCTGGTTCTTCTTACTATTCTAATATAGGTAAGAATTATAGGAAAAAAAATAAAACAGTAATAATGTTCAAGCTATGGAAAAAATGGGGTCCTGGAGGTCCCAGCTAGGAAGAATAGAACTTGTTAGGTCCAATATGGTTAAGTTACAACATAGGCTTCTACCATATATTTATATCTGTTGATTAATTTTCATTTTCACTGATCTCCACAGATTGTCATCAGCATAATGGTGAAGCTCTTTGCAATAAGCATCTTATACAAAGGTACAGAAAGTGCCCGTCTTCTAAAAGCTGCCTATGATTTACAGCAGTTTGGTTTCTTTCAAAGGGGTTCAGTGCAAGAATTCATGCAATTCACCAGTAAGATTATCACAGAACGATGCAATACCTGCTCTAGACAATCAGTGAAAGAACAAGGTAGGAACATTCGTTATGCTAAGAAGTTTTACTTTACTAACCCATCTGTATGTATTATATTTTCTTTTTTGTTAGTTTGGATATTTTTATACTTATATTTCTGTTTTGATTGTTCAGCAGCATGCTGATAAACGAATTTTAAAAAGGTACTTAACAGGATTAGATCCATTGCATTTCCCATGCATCTTATATATTTTGCTGGCTATTCTCTTATTTAAAGAAAAGTAATATTTTTTCTTCTTTCGAAATATTCAGTTTTTTAATAGATTTTATCATTTGTAACATAGTTTTAGTTAGACATGTAAGACAGCTAAATTGGACATGAGTTTTGTTCTGTCAGTTAACAAAATTTGAAAGACCAGCAAGATGAGTAGTGTATTCTTAGAAAAAAAGTTCATGGTTCTTGTGTGTTGTTTCAGGGAGTAGGGTTCAAGATCAGTGTATAATTTCTTCTACTATTTCTTCTGTCTCTCATTCTATCTATGCATGTATGTTAGATATTGTTTTGCTTTTCCCTTAACCATCCTGGGAGACACTCCAAAGGAAATTTCTTAGAAGTTAGTCCCAGGCCTGTAGAACTGGTGGTCCTGGACATTGAAGGCATCTGGTTGATCTAGTAACTTTCACACCTACTGGCCTCACAGATGGACAGATGGAGGGATTGCCTTTTTGTGAGGATTCCCTACAGTTCTCAAAAAGCATATCATTGTCCAGTTTTCTGACAGCATGACCTTGTTACTTTTGTGGGAATTTACTATTCCTTTTTAGATCAGTTTTTAAATTTTGGAAAATAGGTGCAGTATGGGATGTATTATGCAGTACTTTGTGGATTCTCCATAGACAATGGTCTGAAATTATTATTTTGTTGAATTGTTGATAATTCTTGTGATCAGTGCCCTAAGGTAGGTGGTACCACCTGATGCTGGCTTTACTTATGGCTCTGATCACCACCCATTTTAATGGATATTACCTGTTAATGCCTTTTTTTTTTTTGCAGAATTAGGGGTACTTTATAGTCTCTTGTAAAGTCTGGTGTTCTCTCCTCCTGATGACTGCAGCTTTTTGAGTTCTTAGTTTTGTTCAGATTATACACTCCTGCAGCCTGAACCACTTGAGCATTGTAAACTCTCTTTTTGTGACAGGAAGGGCTGTGTAACAGTCACCAATTTCCTGATATTCTTGGATTTCTGCCAGTTGTAACAAGAGTGATTACAAGGAGGCTAATCTCTCCCTATGCTGTTGGACAAGAGGCATACATCATAAAAAGCAGTTTTGAGAAGGACTGTACATCTACTGCGCTTTGGGTGAAAATCCTTTTTATGGTCACTGTTCCAAGTTGGTACCTCTTATTGCTGAAGGGCATCTGTTTTGCACCACCAAAGTTACGATTAATCCATCGCTCTTGCTTAATGGACATGGTTTTTAAAGTTTTCTTTAAAGCCACAAATTAGCTTCTCAAGATAATTACCTCACTACTTCTGCTTCATGTGTGAACTTTCTGATGTCATTGTACACCAAAAGATTCAATGGCCTCCCATCTCAACCAGTTTACTTATTCCTCTTCATGACAGCAGCACAAGTCAGCTGACTTGCCTGTTGTGAGTTTTGTTCTCATACGATAGACAGGGAGACAACCTTGGCTTTTGTGAGATATGGCTTTACAGTCCTGGGATTTTCACAAGCTACTGTTGCTTCATACAAGGGACCTTTGTCAAGCTTTTGTTGCTGGCTCTCAGCTTCTATGTCTGTGGTCCCAGAAGGGACCTCAGATATTGGAGTTGTGATGTAGTTCTCAACATGCTGTGAACAGACAAGTATAGGATCACAGATATTGGAGTTGTGATGTAGTACTCAGCATGCTGTGAACAGACAAGTTTGTAGATAGACACTTCAAGAATTTAACTGAAGACTGCTGTTATCTTAGCTATGGCCAGTGACTACAAGTAAGCTTGGATCATCGTCAGAAGCTCATTCAATTCCAGGATGATGGTTCAGCAGCTTTAGTACCACACAACTTCCTTAACAAGGAGGGTGACCCTTGTACTATGTGACCAGTCACCATCAACCCCAGTGCCATTAACCAGCTCTGCCTCATTTAGGCTAAGTCCATTGAAGACCCTGGGATATTATCTCCAAGTCACAGCATCATCACTTACTTGGTCTGTACTCCCATAACCTGATTCACAGATCATATGCTATATCAACAGGGTCAGTCAGTTCTCATGCTGGATCACAAGAATGGCTCAAGATATTTTCCCCCAATTTCACATCATTTGAAAGCAACGTAGGTGCAGTCACAGATTCCATGTAAAAAAAAACTTGTTTGGTTGAAAGAAATCACTACGGATCAGATGATTTGGTGTAAGAAACACTTGAGTCGAGTTATATCAGTCTAAGTTTCTTTGCAATTACTCAGATTTCAGACATGGAGAAATCAAATAGGTCATCAGCACGTGTTCTTATGAACATCTTTTTCTCAGAGATGAGTGTGGTGTGTTAAGCAGAAGTGGTCTTTGCCTCTTAATCCTGTGTCTTCTCTTATGTAAAACTAACTTTTTATGTTGTATTTATATTCTTCACTTTTGGGCATGATACACTTTGTGCAAAACTTGGGTAAGATTTTGGTAAGTGTATTAATCACCTTTATTAATTTTCTGTAAAATAAGTACCATTACCATTTGGCCAAGGTGTATGAGGAGCTAATCTGCTTGAGATTTCTCTTTTGCAGATTTTAGCTTATTCTTATAAGCCCCTTTGTGTTCTTGCGTATTTGGGAAATAAATAGAGCAGTTTACTTCTGTTCAAAGTTTAAATTTTAATCTTAATTTAAAATCTTATATATTATGGATTTGGAAGGCATACTCTTTGATACCCAGTGTTCAGATACAGCTGTGCCACCAGAGGCATTGTCTCATACCTGTCATCTTGTATAATGTAGTCATGGGTTAGCTTCCATGGACTGTCAGATTGAAAGACCTAAACTGTAAACTAGAAAGGGAATAAGATTTCTCTCTATTTCCCATTTTCTTCTCTGCTCACAGATCATGCTTCACTGTTCTGTATCCTGAACAGTGTGGTTTTGGACAAGGTGCATGAAAAGCCAGCCTGACACATCTGACTTCTTGTTTTATTTGTCAGTCAGGACAGCTTGCATGATAGGTACTCTCTCCAGTTGTTCCCATCCACTACCAGTTCCTGGTGTCTGAGGCTATCTCATGCAATATTTTTTTATGTCTGAAGACACATACTGGGAGAGCAGGACTACATTTACTTTTCATTGAGAGATGGAATGGAAAAGTTTCAAGAACAGTCCTTTTAGAGCATCAGAGGGGCTTTGTCTCCAGATTGCAAGCATTTTTTTTTATATTCATGCATGCTTTGGTATTGTACTTTCCTTTGGTCTCTTATTAACTATTTCATTATGTTTTCAGAGGTGAATTAGTTTAATACAAAATTTCTGTAGTACTGTACTGTAAAATATCATTAAAGGTTTTCTTAACCAGCGATTTATTTGAAAAGTAATCATTATTATTGGGAAAAAAAATTGTTTAGCTTCAGTATTCAAGTTCATCTTTGTCCTAACCTCAGTTAAACTATTAAACAGTTAAAAGTTACATCTCAGCCATTTTGACAGGGTTTGGGATTTAGTGTATAGAATAATATTCCTGATTGATCTTAGTAGCTTTTTTCCACATTCCATCAGAAGTGCTAATAAGCTTGTATTGCATAATATAAACTTGTATTGCATAACATATATTTTAGGTAGAGTGTAAGGCTCATAATATTTTTCAGAATATATGTGCCATGTTTATGTGCGATCTGACAGCTTGGCTGGGGTGGTGATCTCAGATCATGAATATCAGTATCGAGTGGCTCACAATATGATTAATAAGGTTAGTTTTGCCGTTATTACTTTTACTTGGTATTGATTGATATGTCTTTCTAATTAATTTTCATGCATAGATGTACTAGTTTTCATGATGAAGCTTTAAATTTTTAATTGAATACAACTGATTTTGGTGTTAGTGAGTGTAGTAGGAGGCTTGCTTTTTTCCAGATGTGAATGTTCTCAAGTATTGTATCTGTATGTAAAGGGGAAGGCTAAAATAGTGTTTACACTGTACACAAGTTTATCCATTCTGAATTACTTGGCAAAAGTTATGTGAATAGCTTGTTAAGATGTTTGATTTTTAAAATTGGTTTGTGCTTCCTCAGATGCCTGTTTATCCCTTACGCTCAGGGAACACTCCTTTTGAAATCATAACTCTGACCCCTGGGACCAGTGGGCCCAAAATCACAGTAAATTGCATTTTTGGATGTTTTCTTTGACCCAGGGGGTGCATTGCTGATTTAAATCCAGACTGTAAGGGTTGATATACTGTAGTGAAAGCTCATATGCAGTGAGGATTCCCAGAATTTTTACTTTAACAAGTTGCCTACATTTGTTATTTTATTGTTAACCAATAAAATTGATATTTCAGTCACTGTCATAGAAACTTATCATTCATGACACCATATATTAAAGTCGCCTTCCACTGGATAGGGACTATGTTGTATTTTGTAGCTAAATATTGTAAAGCATATTTGCAGCTGTTATCAGATATTTCTAGTGCTGTAGCTCGTTATTGGACTCAGGTCTGTGCTGTCATTGTGTGAGTGGCTAAAAAATTGGGTAACCAGTGAAGTCCTTGTTATCATCATTATGGACTTCGCTCTTAAAAATGAAATTTCAGTATGGCTGAAGTTATAAATATCTCTTTGTCATGTAAGGAATGTGAGTGAGTTCAGTATTTTAAGAAGAATATGTAAAATAAAATATATTGAGGTTTTTCAAGTAAATACATTGATATAATTCAGATGTTGCATACTGATGAATGTAAATAATAATTTCTTTTCTTGTATGGTTTAAATAACATCTCGGATTCCTTAATTTATATAGAGAAAATTATTCTGCTGAACATGCAATGAAAATTATCTTGAATCTTCATACATTTATTGTAACTTGTTTTCTGCAGAAGGTTCACTCATACTAATGAGCACTGAAGATGCTCATTAGTATGAGTGAAACATCTGCAGAAAACAGTTACAATAAATGTATGAAGATTCAAGATGATTTTCGTTGCATGTTTAGTCCTTAATATTCTTATGAAACTCCACTTTCCCAAGAGAAGTCCCATAAATCAAGCAAAATATTCTGCTTCTTAAGATCTTTTCTATTCTATATAAGATAATAGTTTCTGTCTTATTAGCTTAAATAAGTATATATATATTAAAAAATATTTTTATTGCAGGTATTAGATGACTTTACCTTAAAAGTCCCTTCCCATTTATGGCCAAGCACTGACGAGGCTAGTGTCCCTTATAATGAATTACCAGTGACTCTGGCAAGGTGGCAAAATCCACGTGAAGCAGATTCCCTTACACGTGTTCAAGAAGAGGTTGAAGAAACAAAAATTATATTGGTAAAGTATAGTTTTCATTGCCTTGTTTGTAGATGCTTCATTCATTGGCTTTTATGCTATAATAAGTTTTTTTTTCTCAATATAATGTGCAGGTGTAAGGATATCATAGTGTTTTCAGTGTTAAAGTTGCCCCCCAAAAATATGGTTCTCTGTTAATCTGTAAATCTGCAAATTAAATAACTCCGGTCAGCAATATCAAATACATATATGGCACTATTGGCTAAAAACTTGGAATACCTCATATTAAATATCTAAATAAACAGGGAATAGAGGTTATTTGAGATTTAGCCTAGTCACTTTCTTCTATTTTGGTTAATAAATAAACATTATTATACTCCATAATATTAATTTTATTTTGTAGGTTATATATTTTTCATGTAAGATGAGTTATCTTTTTAGTTTGGTACCCTTTATTTTTGTTTATTATTATTATAGGACATATATATATATATTTTTTTAAATTATTTTAATTTTAATTTGGAACTACTCGAGTTGGGAATTTTGAAACAAAATATGGTGTTCTAGCCACTAGGAAGGGCAAGCAAGCTGAACTCGGTGCCGCTCCCAAGCCTGGATAAATAGGGAGGGTTTGAGTCAGGAAGGGCATCCGTCCGTAAAAGTTTTGCCAAAACCAGTCTGTGAAATGAGCCTCATTTCATTTCATTGGAAATGGCGATCCTGAATAGGGAATTAGCTGGGTTAAAGAAAGAAAGATACTCCATAATATTAATGTTTATTACTGGTGGGTGAATCTGGGTTGATATGAAGAGCTGACTGACATCAGTTCTATTTGGAGCTATTGAACAGACTAAGAGACTAGTGACCAGCACTACCCGATAAGGACAATGCTATTACCTCACCAATTAGTTAAATAGAGAATTACTTAGTTACACAGTTCACTATTAACTATATATAACTAATGGAGTAAATATAAAATAAAATAATATGCTGGTGAACTGTGGGTAAGGACAGTACTTAGATATACAGAATTTTCTCTCTACAACTTTTTATGACACAAACTAATGGGTAGTAGCATTTGTTCATACAGTATTTACACTGGCATGAATCACGATGGAATTCATACAAATTTGATACTTTAGGTATTATTTTCTCTAACTTGACATTCAGATGTTGAGAGAGTCTGACGGTTGAAAATTGTTATTTTATTTGTACTGATAGTTCCATTTTTTCTTTT
>BDMR012750551.1:0-10685 GCA_002091895.1 Caridina multidentata
CTTTAACCAAAGGCAGCAGGCATAAAATTCAACACATTTAAAACATAAATTTAGTTATGTTTGAAAGCACCTGGGAAAATATACACTGGACAGTTCTATAAAGAACAAAAGGCTTGTGGTTAAATGAAGACAAGCATGAGTTCCTACAAAAAGTGAGTAATAAAGTGCTCACAAGATTTGGCACATTCAAATATATATATATATATAAAGAATTACTTTTGAGCTTTATCTTGATCTATAACCCATAAGCATATAGTACAATAACAACATCAGCACCTGTGGGTGTTCATAACACCGCAGCATTCCTAATGTACAAGCCTAAGGCAATCCTGACATGAACTGTTGCTAAGTAATAATTCATATTCATTTCAAATTTTTTATTATTTTTGTATTGTGCCTTTACTCATTTTCAGGACTATTTAATAAAAAGAAATGAGGCATACAATTTTTTTATATTTATTATGCACAGAGACAGCACTCAACCTCTCACTGGAAGTTATTATCAATAACATATGCAACTACATTTGAAAAAAAAAAAAAGACTGAAAAGGGCACACAATTACATAAGCTTAAGACTTTGTGATTTATTTTTCTATATACTCTATTTACTACAAGGAATGTCCAACTAGTGCATTTCATGCATAACAATCAGCCAATTAAACTTTTAATTTATATAACATACAAAGATAAATTTATAGAACATACGAAGATAAATTTATATAACATACAAAGATAAATTTATGCAACATAAAATCATTTTTAATCTAGAAAGACATTAATGATACCATATACCAGTAACTTGAAAAAAAAAAAAAAAAATGTTTACCAAGGTAAGAAAAGAATAAATTTATACATTTGTGTTTTTGCGTTCATGACGCAACTAGTCTATATAAACTGACTGCAGCTTCCGAATTTACCAACATCTGCATGTGTGGTCCCCAAGATATCTATCCCTATAATAATATTTCTTACTCAACAAATATTTAGTAGATAGGCTTTCTTCATAATAAAATGAACTACAAGAACAACATATACAGAAAAGATGACAAACCTGTCATCATCTTAGTCCCATGGAAAGCAATGTGGTAAAATTCTCACTCAGTGAGAAAATCAAAGAGTTAAACATGGGGGACTGATCATTGCGAGTATATACTCCCTAAGCATTCTATCCAGTCCCGGGGTGATGACTGCTCAAAAGCCAAAAGACAGGAATCTGCAAATATGTAAAAAACTTTCTTTAGTATGAGTTCCACTGATAGCAGAAAATTCAAAAGGAAAATAGTAAACTGAGAATGCTAGCAGAAAATTCAAAAGGAAATAGTAAACTGAGAATGCTGAAGAAAACTATGAAATAATCAGAGAGGGAAAAAAATTGGGGAACTACACTACAAAATATAAAACCAAAAATGCTGCATTGCTTGTCATCTGTTCAAAGTGGACTAATTTATTCTGGTAATTCTACAAACATTACAACCAGGCAATCTCATTAATTCTTACCCCCCCCCTAAACAAGGTCCAGCAATCATATATCAACAGCTGTTGCTTTTATTGCTGTTATAGGTATTGCTGGTGATAGCAATTTTGTTAACTTATTGTCAGCAATTATAGTAATTTGCAGCATATAATTTTATATTACAATTTCTCTGATGTTATTATAGTATAAAATATGATTCATTAAGGAACATCTGCAACTACAGGAGGGTGGAAGGGCAAACACAAACACACAGAATGACTATTGTGGATCATTTCACTCTGCTTTTTACAAAGTTTAACCAAAAACAGAAGAAATTGAGACTCACCTTGAAAGGATCGGGTATCTGGGCGTTAAGGAGTGATAAAATTCAGCATTTTGACCTCCAAAGATAAGTTTGACGTCAGACTGACGATGACAAACATTTTCACAGATGTAATTGATGACGAGCTGTGGTTGCTGGGCTCTTATAACACTGCTCAGCATTGTATCCCCCTGAAATTAATAAGGCCAATTTTAAAATCGGGAATCAATGACCAAAACGAACAGAACACACATTACAGCTCTTTATTATCCATAATATCACATATTAGACAGCACAGTATAATTCAAACGATAAACTTGTCATAACCTTCCAAATGGTCCACTTTATTCCTGTATCTTTATGAAGTACTATTACAGTACTTACCAAAAGTTCTATTACTATTAATTATAATTAATAATAATAATAATAATAATAATAATAATAATAATAATAATAATAATAATAATAATAATAATAATAATAATAATAATAAAAATAATAATAATAAAAATAATAATCCACCCTAATTTGAGGAGGCATAAAATATGTCTACTAAACTCCAACAAATACTTGAATCTACAAGATCTAAAGAGTAGCAAGATATTGTATAGATTTACCTCATTATTGCGCATAGCAAAAGGCGAGTAGAAAGTGCTCTGGTTGGTGTTACCGCACACCACGCATCGTTTTTCTCGGCTTACTGGCTTCTCACAGCAGATATCTATGGCTCGTGCCCTTTCCACCATGGCTACCAGGTTCTCGTAGAATCTTGGGCTATTTTCATCCTTGCAAGCCACCACGAGACAGGGACTGCAATATTCAGCGATTCTTAATAATCATTATATACTGCCATTCCTGATGATTATGTCTAACTGCCTATTTTTGTAAGAAAGTGATGAATAAAGAACTGAGAATGCCATCTACAAGAAAAAAATGGGGGCACAAGAACAGCAGAATGGTATTCAGATGGTACAAAACTGCATACATTCATGGGGAATGCATGCAACACTATACCACTGACTCTGGGTACCACAGGGGTGTTAAGAAAGCCCATTCATATCAGTCATAGCCCCTAGTAGCCAAAATACAAAACAAAATCATAAACCCAGCTGTCAGATACCTGGAAGTGACTAAAATTTGGCTGCCTTTGGAACCCTCATTTTAAAAATCTACACTATCAAAACCCTTACATTAGCATTAGTGTTCTCTTAAAAAATCCAAGTTAAATACTAAGTAATATGAAAATACAGTGATATATTCTGGTTTGGACACTTATGATACTGGAAACACTGATAGCAAGTATGACAGAGAGAGAGAGTGAAGAAGAGTGGGACAGAATAAGAGAGAAAAAGCAAATAAGAGGAAAGGTGGGAAATTAAAAAAAATAATGCAGAGAACTGTTCATAATCTGATTAGGTATAGTAAGTAATTTTTAATATGCGTTATGTATAATAGGCGAGAGAGATAATACGAAAAGTATAAGAGATAGCAATAAAAATAGAGAATGCAAGAGAGAGAACACCTACTGATCACGTTTCCAATTATATAAACATTAAGTATTGAAAATTTATTGATTTATCAATTCTAGAAAAACTGCTGTTCAAAATGCTTGGGAATATCCAAAGATCAAATTAAATAAAAATCAAGAATTTCCTTGATATAAATTATAAAACTTATACTAGTTTAACTAATACAAAAGGAACCCACTTACTTGTCACCTTCAGAATCTTTCTCGGTGAGAGCTTCATTCGTGATGACTGCCATTCTCCTGAAGATTAAGAAAAAAAATAATACATTCATAAATACTATATACATCAGTCTAAATACAGCAAATAGATTAACTCTTCTTGTAAGTGTCAAATATTACAGTCACACTACAGACATGGGATGGACATAATATTACAGTCACACTACAGACATGGGATGGACATAATATTACAGTCACACTAAAGACATGGGATGGACATGGTTATTTTCTCAATACAGACACGGTAAACAAACTGTACAGACTATACAGTGGTTGCAGACATTGACCAGAGAAACACCATCCAATAAAGAATTACGAGAAATTTCAGATTCAAGACTGCTATTTTTTTTTTTGTTCTTTTTTTGTAACTTACATTAAGGTTTTTCTGTACTGCGCTTCATCAAGACGACTTCGTATTTCCATTTCTGCGCTGTTCTCTGCCAAGTCATCTTCTGCTGGCTGCAATGGAAAATAAGAGTATTTCTGTGTGTAAACTTCAAATGAAGACATAAAAGAGAAATGTGGAAGAGTTAGATACCGGGAACGTGAAGGAAAAACAAAAGTGGCAAATATAGAAAGAAATATGACTAAACGGGCGAATAGGAATGGGTAGTTTAAGGGTTTAAGAGTAAGGTTAGGGAAGTGGACTCTGATGAGGCAAATGAGAGATGGAACAAAAGAACACAAAGAAGGAAAACAAAAGGGAAAGAAGACAAGCAAAGAGAAATGAGAATGATGGAGAAAATCAAATAACAAAGTAACAGGTGTACACAAAGAATAAAAAAATTTTACTTTTAAAATATATATATAAAAGAAATATGAACTACTAAGCACCTTTAAACTAATAACAACTAAATAGCTTGGAAGAATCTAATACCAATTATAGCAAAGAAATTACATGAGGAGCACCACTAAGAGGAACTGTATGACTGTATTAAAAGAAAGAAAATTCATGCTTACGGGAGATAAGATATTTGGATAGTCCATTAAGCAAGACTGAAGATTACTGTTGTGCTCAGAATCTACCTGATTCTCAAGGTTACTGCCAGAAATCAGTGATGATAACTGTAAGAACAAAAAACGCGGAAACTGCGTCAATAACGTCACGTTACGACACATCTGGATGCACCTGGATTATCAGTTTTCTGATCTCCCTCTTTCTTAACTCACTACGCAGTGCCTCTTTTTATCTGTCTTTCTTTTTGCAGGACTACAGCACTGCCAACATTTACGCGAGATAGTTGCGTTTCATTTATTATGAATGTAGTACCTGAATGTCATATTTCAAAATCATAGATGCAGGTTTGTTTATTTTCTTTTAAAATAGTCGAGACTGACCTTAAACATAATGAGTTTGATATCAATAAAACTTCTATTATGTATTACTAGAAAACTTACTCTTTCAGATGGGTTATAATCTTAAAAAAAAAAAATAACAATCACTTGACTCATCTACAAATATTCTGAGCAAATACATTTACTTGCTACTTTTGCCATCACCTGCGGTCATATGAGTAAGATGGTCCCCAGGACAACTTGCAGAGAAATAACCAGTAAAACTCAAAAGATTAGGACCCATTCTGAGTTGACTCAAGGTTTGTAACATCCTCCACAAACATTATCTGATTGTTTAAAGATCTATATTTTACAGATAATGATACCCGCTATATGAAAGTTATCTACAATAAAGTTTAAAACAATTTTTACACCAATCCTTTAATATAAGCAGAATTCTACCCTATTTTCTCGATTACAGGCTGACCACTTTGTGTCCACGCACTCCAGTTTCCCATACTTGCTTCTCACAGTCTTTACATTAAGGTAATAAATAATACAAACTTCCACCTAATGTACATTCAGAAAAAAAGTTTTGTATTTAATTCTTCACAAAGAGTCTAGCATTACTTATGATTAACAAGAAGCAATAATACTTACATCACCAGGCACTAGTTTTTCAAGTACCCCAAACAACTGGGTTTTCAAGGGAATCAGCTTCTCTGGAGGAACACTACCCGTTGGATGGCTCTCCACTCTCGCAATAGCCTGAAAAAATCAGTGGATATCAAATACAATGTGCGGATTATGGAAAACAAAACAACAAAAAAGCAGCATTTTATAATTATTTTAAAACACTCATTTAATTTTCATGTACGACTCGGAATACAGAAACAGCATTAACGAAAGTCACTGTCAATAAAATTTAGTTTAAAAGCTGTCTCAGTGATTAAAGTACATATCTATTTATGGTAATCGTACCAAAAACACAGGTTTGCAATGCTAGTACTTACATCTGTCAAAATATCTTGGAAAAATCTGGCAATGCATGGAATCAAAAGAAAGTATGTGATTAACATTCTGATATCACACCATACTTTTTATTTCCCAGTTTCTACTGATAAATATTAACTGTAATGGAATAAAACTACATACAAATATTTTCCAATGAAGATAGAGCTGCTTTTCCAATCATAATTACTGCCTGACCCTCATTCTACCGACTAATCTAATACAAAAGATAAGAGCTTACAAAAAGAACTTAAATCTGGTCACCTGCAAATCATTCTTATAATGCGATATTCCATGACTGCTTTTAAAGTCTCATCAAGAATTATAAATTCCAGTGAAATACCAATAAGCCTTTCCTTGCATCTAACATATAGTGTGTTCAATAATAGTTGAAAGCACATATGAAATAGCTAAGTAATATGATCGAGTATTTCAAAATATATTTACCTCCAAGACATCCCCTGCAGAGTGACCAGTTGAGGAAGACTGTGAAGTTATAAGGCTCAAAAGGTCAGTATCTTCCTGAAGGGGAAAAGCAGAAAAAATTAAAATGGCTGAAACTTCATATACTCAGTATACTGATATGCAGTCGTTCCCCACCTAAAAAATCCACCGCATTTCCATAGGATTTGTTAAGTGAAAATTCAGTAAATGAATGCCTATTTTAATTATTTCTTATAAAAAATATTTGTAGTTCCTTCTAGCCATACAAATCAATACCTAATTTTCTAAATTAATTGAAACTAGTCATTACCGATTCCTTTTGACAGTGTGAAATCCCACGAGTGCTTTGAATGTCTTAATAGGAATTAAAGAGTTTGACTTAAATATCTGTCAGCTTTGCCTTGCATCTAACATATATTTTAATGTGGTCAGTTATAGTTTTAAGTACACATTAAATGGCTAGGTAATAAGACCGAGTACATAAATTTTGTTCTTACCTCCAAGACATCACCTGCAGTGTGACCACCTGAGGAAGTTTGTGATGTAATGAGGCCCAGGAGATCGCTATCATCCTGAAGGGAAAAGTATATAGAATGGAAAACAGCGAAAACATCACATATTCAAGATAATAATTTACAGTCATGCCCTGATAAACAAATCTACCTCGTTTCACAAAATGGTTTATTGAGTGAAAATTTATTAAGTGAATGGATATTTCAATGTTTTCTGATAAGAACATTTATAGTTCTTCTAGCCCCAACACAACTGCAATGCCTGATTTTCTAAATTACCACTGTGTCTTATGGAATATATGATAAGAACTCAAGACAAACTGTAATAAGTAATGAATAATAACTATAATAACTCATACTCTGTAACACCATTAAGTACAACAATACCATAATAATAATAAATATATAAAGATCAAACAAAAACACCTGTATGTAACAGGGTAAAAAAAAGACAGGTAAGAATAATCAGTGCTTATAGAGAAGACGCAGAATGATAAGTAACGATAACGAAGAGCAGATGATGATGAACACAGTAAACACATGTGGGCAAGACTGATTTACATAGTGAAATTCTATGTAAACTTTGAAATATGCACAAACTCCCATCCTATACCCCTATACTCCATCTTTGGTAGTTAAGAGGATACTGCAAAGCTACAGCTCAGGAATCATGTAGAAAAATCTTACCCGAACAGGGGATGGTGGGGTGTCTGGTATCCAATATGGGTCGACACCCATGCCAGGAGATCCAAGAAATGAACTCATACCATTGTCAAAATAACCATCACCATTCTGAGGGATAACAATAAAATACATTCACAAATCTGAAGTTCTGATTCTCTACTGTATAGGGGCTACAACTACTCAAACGCAATCAAAAGCATTTTCTCTTTCTGTCTAAGAAGAGACTGCTCTGCTGGTGAAAAAGCATCTCAATAAAAGCTACAACATCATCATCTTCTAGTATTATTTCATTCATATTCAAATGCAGTAAGTGCTTGTGAGAAGATATCTAAAAAGCTTAAATGTGATTAATTAATACTGCAATCCATATAGATGATGATGATGATGATAATATAATAATAATAATAATAATAATAATAATAATAATAATAATAATAATAATGATGATGATGATGATGATGATAAAACATCTATATGCCTATAAATTCATTCTGAATATTAATATCTATGAAGTAACTTTCACCAAGTCTGGATCATCATCTTGACACTACTATTAGCCATGAGGCAGAGATTAAACAGCCTAAAACAATCATCTTTCAATTAAAATTAAGCAAAGGCATAAGCAAGAAAAATGGTAATTGCACAGAATGGATATGCTATCAATCAATATAGGGATTTTACCTGCATGTACATAGGTTCTGTGTATCCCGGAACAGGTGAAACTGGCATGTTGGAGTAACCAGGCGACATGGCCTGCTGAGGACTCATCGTCTGGAGAATTACACAGGAATATAACTATGAAATATTGAGAGCTCACAATGTGAAAAATAACCACCGTAATGCATTCTGGTCAGTCTTAATGGGTTGAATCTAGGGTGTTAAGCTCAATAAGAAGTAAATACAATTTCTAGAATTCTTGAATAATAAAAATCAAACATAAACATGAATATTACAGAAATGCTAATTAAAATCACTTAATACAAAACGTTTAAGTTCTTGAGTACTTCTACGTGACTGTATTCTGTATATTATTACATGACTGTATTCTGTATATTATTAAAATACCAAAAAATATGAAATTAGCAAAACGATAAAACAAGCTTACCAGCTGTGTAGCATATGAAATAGGAGCAATAGCTGGTGGTTCACACTGGTAGTTACCATACTCGGTCTGGTACATTTGGTAAGGATAGTGTTGATCATTCTGCTGGATATAACAATGAAAAGTTGTTATTAAACAGTAAAAAAATACCCCCTGTATAGCTAACTATTTAAAACCATATAACCTTAAAAACTTTCTACACAACAAGCTATCAGAAAATAAAGACCATCAATCAGAAAGAACAAATCAAAAGCAGTAAACAATTACTAGTAATACATAAACTACAAAAAGTAAGATTTCAAGTTCTTTGAAATCTAGGTCAATCTCCTGTTATTTCATACATGATAAATTTCTTTTATATAAAAACATAATATTACATACTGTTCCTGCTCCAAATCCTCTGCGCAGAAGCTTTTTTTCTTTCTTTTCCTTCACGACGGGTGTAGATTCACTGGATGCAGCGTTGTCCGATGAACTCTCATTCTCCGAATCAGAGACATCTTTTACGGAAGTCTCCTCCTTTTTTTCCTCTTTAGCATCTTCTTTTTCCTCTGAACTATCGGTAATAACTTTGTCATCCTACAAAAATAAAAGTAGGGTGAAAAATCTTTAAAATTTTGCAACATTTTTACAAAACTTTTGTAAAACTCTGGAAAACTTTTAGAACAAAAAAAGAATTTATTTTACAATGAGTTTCAAGTATAAAATTTTTAAATTAAGATGAAAGGGAAAAGGTACAGCACAATTAATTTCAAAAGAAAAAGTTACCAAACCAATTTTCACAACCCACAGATATTCAACAAACTAAACAGTCTAAAAATCAAATCACTATAAACATGATTCTTTAAGAATCAGGTACTCTGACATTATGATATTTATGGATTCGTTTGACTGTATTTATAAAATAGAATTAGCAGACACAACAGCAAAGCCATTTTTTATCATAATAAATTTGCAGAAATGTGTATAATTATCATCTAACAAATTTTCTTCAAATAGAAAATTAAAACAGCAAAAGATAACTTTATTTAGTATTAACAAACACAAACCAATAAAATATCATTATACATAACTACACAGATCTTACTACTGGTTACCTTTTTGAGATCTTGACTGGAGGTAATGTTTGTTTTCACAGACTCCTTTTCAACACAGACTTTCGCTGTTTCTTCTTGTTCAGCTTCTTTACTCTCAGGTATTTCTTCTTCCCTTTTGCTCTTCTTCTTCTCATCACTGGCTATGTGTTCTGGAGTTTCTGGTAATATTTCTTTCTTAGAAGTTTCAACTTCCTCCTTGAGATCAATGAAACACAAATTTACTATAAGGTATGAAAAAAGATATCAAAGTACTGCATAATTATTAAGTTATGACAGACTGATTCGGCAGCATTAAAGATTAAAATATGTGGATAAAGCGTTGAGAGATTTCAACAGCTATTAGCAAACTTCTGGTCCTCTCTATGAACCATTAAAACAGATGAGGTTTACCATTACTAAACCATCCAAAGCAGAGCACACCAACTAAGAATTACAACCACAAAATACTCAACTAGCAATAATTTTGCTGTTTAATAGGTCAACAGGTCCCGTATATCCTTAAAGATTTACAGGTTACATTGAAACTATGAGCCATGAACTAAGAATATAGTACCTTTTTTAGAAAGGGTAATGTCACCAATTAAGTGTTTGAGAATTTTTTTCCAATTTTTTTTTGTTAACTTCAATTACATTTCCTTAAGTACAGTATTAACCATAGGCTCAAAAATATAGTGGGTATCTTGACACACTAGAAAGATACTGTAACCAGGACACAGTCATTAAACAGTGAATTAAATATAAACTTACCAAATTTATATATAATGCCAGAGTATTATCTATTTATCAATAGGTCAAATGAGTTTTTGTTTTTGTTTTTTATTTGTAAAGATGCCTAATCCTTAATTCAACACAAAGGAAAATGAGTATTCTAAATTCTGGCCAATACTTAGACTACAATATTAGGAGAGAACAACGGAACAGAAGCAAAACTTACCTTGACTTGATTATCATCCTTCTCATCACTGAAGGAGACCCTTGTAATTTCATACTCCAGCTGTTTCACCTCCTTTGAAGGTGGTTCCTCAATAGAGAGGGTAT
>BDMR012750552.1:0-10685 GCA_002091895.1 Caridina multidentata
GCAATTATTACTCAGGTTGTTAATCCCAAAATCAAACCATTGATTCTCCCATATGTGGAAGATACGGTATACGCATTTCTGCAGATCGACAAGCCCAAGAGAGGGAGGAATGATTCGGGTATGTAGTTTGAGAAATTTTACTTTTAGATTTTTTGCATCTTTTGTGTAATCTTGGGTATTCCTTGTTAAATGATTAACCTTATTTACAGGTGAATATTTACTGCACCTAATAATATGTTTATAATTGTAAGCATCTCTAATCTTTGCTGCGGGGCAAGTTTTGTTCTGAGTTCTTCTGATAGCTAGATGGAGACCTGCCAACAGAAATCTTTAGATCAGCCTCAGGCACCATTTAATGGTCTACTGACATAAAGACCGTTTATTAAGAGGAGAAGTCATGTAATTTTCCCCTCTAAAAACATTTTTTTTTCATTTTAGTCTCTATCTCCCTTATTAGCTGCTGTACTGAAGACCAGTACTAGGATTTAGAGGTTTTTTTTAATGCATTTTAACTGCCGCCTGCTTTATCCTCAGGCAGCTTTCATACCGCATAGCGTGTGATAACTTGGTCTTTGAGTTCCCATCTTCTCATAGTTGACACTTAAAATAGACTGCACATATTGGTGCTACCGCCTTTGTCCTTGAGAGGAACCTAAATCCCTTCTGCTTCTTGAGCATTGGTGACTCATTTCTGTTTGTTGAATAAGTGTAACCTTTGAGTTGACAGCCACACTGAACCCTCATGACTCCTTCTCCCATCATTCACACTTGTCAACAACCCAACACTCCCTAGGGTTGACTTCTCTTATATCTCCGTTTCTCCTCTTTGTGATAACATCATTACATCTTGTACCTTCTGGCTTGATATACCAATTTTGGGAAAGCATCTGTTAACTGTAGGAGTGAACATAGGCTGTGTATAAATACTGTAGGTATGTGTAGCATTTTAGTTATTTGCTTGTATTTGTTCATGTCAAAAGTTATTATTTTTTGTACATGAATGTATCTCCATATATATTCATGAATTCACTGTGTCGTCAGCAGTTGCACATACACACGTGTGTATTTTCATGCAACATATTTTGTTAAATGCATATTTATACTCATAATCATATTGAGATACGTGATGTGTGAGTCTTTGTGAAGCAGGGTAGCAAATGACAATTAAAGTTATATTAAAGATAATAGAAATATTCTTTGATAATTATTTTCTTCAATATCTGCTCAGTATCTCTTAAAAGTTTTATAATTTGACTGCTTAGTCAGTGAAGAGACTCTGATACTTATCTGTGTAAAAAGAGCTTTACTGTATTTATTAACTTATTGGATCTGGCTAAAAAATTCATAAAAACTAAAAACAGAAACCCTGTGAATATTCAAGAAATGGAAGGAAGCGCTGCACGATTAGATGAATTGTGATTTGTCCAAGTTATATCACAGTGGCTTCCAGGCGTGGGAGTCTGTAGTATTTTGCGCAGATTTTTTCAGACATCAAGAGGAATGTGGTTTGTGTTCATTTATATATACCCTCCGTACACATGGAAGTCTCATTTTCCTAGAAGTTTTCTCCTTTATGTTGATTTTCTTATCTACTATCTTAATTGTCAGGACTGACGGCTTCTGCAGTGAATTTTCTACACAGGAATCGTTAGTTATGTTGTTACTTTGAGATTGTCATTGCTTGTGTTTCAGCCTTTATGGATGACAACCTTCAGTTTTATGAGCTGAGCTGATATGAGTTTATGAAACAGAGTGATGTCCTATTTTTGGTTTGTTTGGATAGGGGTCTGGTTTGGAGTTTCTCATTGTTTGTTGATATCCCTCTTGATAGCTGTCTTATTTATCTGTTCACTTATATGAGTCGCTTCTCCGAGGGTCACTTTTGTAAAGAATTGGTTATAAGACTGACCATTGGAAAATCTGCTTTTTGAGCTTCGAGATTCAGATCCAGAAAACTGTAATGGGTATTGAGGAAATATTGAAGACAATAATCCGCACTGAATTTTGGGTCATACTCCTGCTAACCTCCTACTAAGCAGCCAACCTCCAGATGCATGTTTTGTGTTTGTTTTTATCATTTGCTGCCATCTTTTCATTGCCAGGGGCCATTCAAAAGATCTGTGTTAGTAGGTTCCCAAAGAGATACTGGGGAAGTTAGGGATGAATTGCTTTTTCTGGCTAGATTGAATGGAATGATTCACAAATATATTGTTTTTGGTTCTTAGAGTAATTTTTGTTCCATTTATAAGCTTCTTCATGTCTCAAAAATGGAAAATGGTATTCTATCGGCCCACATTCGTCTTTATTTTCAGTGATTTTGGACTTACATGTGTTACTAATTAGACACCAAACTGGAATTAGTTGCAGATATGTAAGGTGTTTAAAACCTGTCAAATATATATTTTTAATCTTCATTTATATTTGATTGATGTAGGAGAATGTAAGGGCAGTTTATTAAATAAGCTTGATCACCCTGATGAATGGCATTAACGAATTTCACTCTTGTGATTTCTGTTAAGAACTGGAAACCAGCCCTATTCCCTTCAAAGAAGAAGAGATGGAAGAGGTAAAGATAAAACCCGAGGAAGTCCCGGAGCCCAAACCACCTCTTCTTCCCATGGAAACAGACGTTATATCATCTGAAGAAGATGATATATTAGCTCGAGAGTCTCCTGATGGTGACAAGAAATCATCCAGTAGTTCAGAATCTGATGTGGTAAGAGTACAGTTCTAAATTCTTGTTACCTGTGGCAGTTTATATCTGGTACTAAACATAAAAGACTTGTATACAAAATACAGAGTAAGATGAAACAAATATGGATTGTCATGTAGCAGGTTTCTCTATTTCCCAATAGGCTAAAGTCTTTACTTATTGTATTTTCTTGTAATGTATCATGGAAAATTGTATTTTGATATGTAACAGTGAAGAAATTGATCTGCTTCTTTCATTGTGTTATTGGATGATGTGTTATTCCGTTACTGTATTATTGCTCAGGTACCTTTGTTGCTGTTCTCTGTTATAAAGTTATTGCAAAGTGTAAAGGTGAAGATATTATGTGTTATATTAGTTTTGCAATGAAGCATATACTAATAACTGATTGTTTTTCTGAACATCATTACCAGGCCATTGACGAAAATGCTCGGGACGGTTTTGAGAACAGCCCGCAGTACCAAGAGAACACTCCCGAGGATATAGCGACGAACGTTGAGCGACTTAATCTCAGTGAAGATGACAGCAAATCTCCTCAGGCTGCCAAACCTCCTCTTCCCTTGTTTGATGATCAGTCTTTAGATAGTATTTCCTCCAATTCATCTGGCCTCACATTTTCTCCACTTACAGATAAAGGATCACCAGAAAGTAAGAAATCCTTAGAAAACACTCCAAAGTCTGATGATAATTCCAAGACAGATGCAAGATCTACTACTTCAACCCCTCTTGTAGATGAAAAACCTGTGGATGAATCATCGCAATCTTCTCTGGCATCTGATCCATCCAAAGAGTTTGCATCTTCAGACAAAATGTATCCCACCGATAAAATGATAGGAGAACCGGAAACCTCTACTCCTTCGCAATCGGCCGTCACATCCAGCGCCGTGTCGGCAAAGGATGGAGCGAGCGCGATGAGCGTCGACGAAGATGATTCTCACGAGAGTAAAGAATCGTTTTCAAAAATAAGTAGAGCGTCAGAGAAGTCAGAAGTGGAGGAAAAAGCAAAATCTGAGAAATCGGAGGGGGAGATTTCATCATCAGGTTCTGAACTGAGTGATGTAGAGAGTAAAAGCAAACCAGAACCTAGTCATAGTGATGAAAAAAGTCACTCAGATTATGACTCCTCTCACAAATCAAGAAGCCAAAGGGACCACAAGAAAAGGCACGATTCATACAGCCGTGACAGAGATCGAGAGAAAGACAAGGATTCCAGACACCACAGAGACAAAGAACGAAAACATTCCAAGTCACGCGATGATCACCATTCTCACAGGGACAAGGACAAGAAGCACCACCGAAGAGACAAGGATCACGATGGAGATAAAGACCGTTCTCGCAGTCATCATCATCAGTCGTCGAGTTCCCACAAGGAGAGCTCCGGATCGAGCCGAAACTCTGGAGACAGGGACAAAGATCGTTCTAGTCATCACTCTGGTGGCAAGTCATCTGAAGGTAAGACCAGAAGTAAACAGTCTGGTGAGAAAGGAGAGGGAAAGTCAGGAACTAAAACAGAAACCAAATCTGATGATAAAGTCGATGGGAAATTCCATGGGAAAGATGATGGTAAACACGATAGGAAACATTCTGACAGAAAGTCAGACTCTAAATCTGATGGAAAGAGAGATAAGAGGTCAGAGGAAAAAACTAAAGAAAATCCAGATGGGAGGCATGATAAAACATCAGAAGGAAAACCAGAGAGTAAGTCTAAGAAGAAGACTGAAGAAATAGATCATAAATCTGATGGAAAGTCTCATAAATCAGGAAGGGATTCATCGTCTTCGAAGCATAAAAAAATTGATGGCAGTGGTCAAAACACAGACAGCAAGAAACATAAACATTCCCACAGGAGCAAAAATTATGAAAAGAAGGAGACTTTGAATGGAGAATTGTGCATCAGTGAGGCAAAAACAGTCTCCTCTGAAGACTTAGAGAAAAAGGAATCTGTCCAAAATGGAGAAAGTACAATTGATGCTGCTCACTTGCTGGAATTCGACAATGATAACATAATTGTTGCAGATGAGGAGGGGAATTTAATGCTTTTGACATATGAGGATGATACAGACTCTGTATCATCTGAATGCCCAGCAAAAGTGAAAAGCGAAGACTGTTCTTCTTCTGAAACACTTCCAATAGACAAAGAAGTCCTTGATCCAAATGACTTTGAAGGCTTTGAAAATGCAAAGGTGGATCAAAGGCTTGCTAATTATCTACTGACAGTTGAAAAAATACCTGATGAAATGGATATGGAATGTTCAGATTTGTTTGATGAATCAGACTTGCATATAACACTACATGAAGATGCTATTAAGGAGACAATAGCTCTGAGTAACTTCTTGAAATGTATGCAGCAGCTTGGTGCTGTCATCAAGAATGAAAACGGCGAGGTTGAAGATCACAGGACGAAACCCATTAATAGTATGGATGCCAAAGAGAGAAAGGCCTCTCAGATTGGGAAGAAGAGAAGAATATCCAATTCAAGTTCCATCTCCTCGAGTAGTAGTTCAACTGGGTCCCCCAAGCATAAACGTTTTCGTCGAGAAAGCTCAATTGCTAGTGATACCTCTCAAATGCTGGAACAGGACTCTGTTATTGTCAGTGGATATGCACTTCTAACGCCTGAGGATGATGGGAATAGATCTATGGGTCGGGAATACGGTAAGTAACTTGGGTTTTGATAACTTGGTTAGCATCACTTAGAAAGCTATTTTATATTACAGTTTTATTTGCCGTCAGTTTTTTTGTTCCATTTTCAGGATTTACAGGATATTGTTGTAGCAGTAGAACCTTGATATATATGGAAATCATACATAGGAATTTGCTAAATTTGAACTTTATGTTCCTTACTGTTGCTCCTCTTCAACAATGCTCTAAATTTGTTTTTCTCTGTCCAACACCTTTCAATCTCTCAGCCTTAGAACAGTCATTTAAACAGTTAGAAACAGACATGAATTATGAAACTAATAGTAACAATTTCTGAACATTTACTAATTCCAAAAATAAAATTTATGAATATTTAAATCTGAATGAATACCATTATATATTCTCCTTTGAAAATGTGCATTTTTAAATTCATTTCAAATCTCATTAAGATTTGTTTATCCAATATTTCAGATCTAGACTACAATCAGAAAATGTCCAACTACAGTCCTCTCTCCCCAGTTAGTGATTCCTCAGCTGATGAAGGAAAACCAAAAGGCACAGGTATTTGACATGGCCTTAGTTTAGTTAATGTAAATCTTACAATAATAATAATGTGCCTATCAGGCATATGGGGAGACATGAGGGCATATATTAGTTGTTGTAAATTTTGCAATTATAATATGCCTATCAGGCAATGATGTAATTGTGGGGGACATGAGGGCATATATTGCCCTGTTTTAGAGCAGTGACCTCCTCTTCTTGAATCTTGGGTCTAAGAGGACTGACAGGATGAAAAATAAAGGGCAAAATCAGTGAAGAAGTGAACAATCCAAAACATGGCATGACAGTAAATATTAATTTAATTATGTGCCTGTTTGATTTCTTTGTAAGACAAATATCAGATAGTAATATTAGTATTGTTTACAGAAATATAATCAAAATTTACTTGTGTAATGTTTTTCTCATTTCTGGAATGTTTATGTATTCATCAGTGTTTTGACTACACTGTTTGTATTTAATAAATATAGTGGATATGCCTATAATTAATTAAAAGTGGAATCTTGCTTGGATGTTGCTGTGAAAAGATGAAACTTATTCATTAAAATATTAAATTAAGAAATCAAATATTCTTAGACTGATAGTTTCATTAATTGCTTCTCTGTGATAACATTCGTAGAATATTATAATGGGCTAATACACCCACCTGAAAGCATACACAGAATGTAGCAATTCCCTTAAGGTTATGGGAATATGTTGTGGCTTTTTTATAAGCTACTGAGAAAGCAATAGTAACCTTGGATACCGTACTGATGAAAAAATTATAAACTCTAGCACCCTTTGGGGCTCCAGTCGGAGATCATTGTTCTGATGATGTAAGTATTGGGGTGGAGTACAGAGGAAGTGATGAGTTTCCTTAACTTCTATGTTATAATTATTGAACACTGCTTTCAAGCAAGTATCCAGTGCTATCTAGCACAAGTTTCCTTAATAGTATACAGACACAGATATCTGGCTAACTTTTGGCAGTCTGTTGCACTTATTTGCTCTATACAGGAAGTCTGTATATTAAGAAATAAGATAAAAGAAGAAAAAATTAAATACCTTGCTAAAAAATACAAATAGAAAATTTTTTTATGGCTGGCAATGGGACAGTTTATATCCTACCCTTTTCCTTGTATTGTAATTTATACTTGTATGATAGCCACTGCCATTTCAGGACTATTGAGAGTTAAGAAGAGGCTGTGTGATGTCTTATTATAGATGTATAGAGCAGGTGGTGTAATTAATTAAGATATGGCAAATGCTAAGCTAAAAGCATACTGAAAATGCTAAAATTATATTATAAAACTGTTTACAGAAATAAGTGGTAACACAGGCCATCAAAGCTTAGACGTGGGGAAATGTGCTGAATGAGGTACATTCCATAGTTTGGAATACATAGAGATGCAGTGTTTTTGAAATTTCTTAATGAGAATCTGTACTATTTTGAATTTGTCTCTTCTGAGTTAAAATCAGTGATGGAAGAACATGAATGTATGACAATTTTCCTTCTTTTTTTTCTCATAGGTTCATTGTTATTGTGTGGCGCTTAGACATTCATTTATTTTTAGGTTTTTTCATCATTTAGGAGTTCTATTATATTAAGTCAATTATATTATAATGACTTTATTCCTCCATTTGTAGGAACAGCATTGAAGCCCAGTGTTGGGGACACAAAACCATCGTCTGAAATCGACCACAAGGCAGAGATGTGGGCAAATGAAAAGGCAAAGTTTTCTGTGTAGATTATTTATGTGCAAGCCAAATGGAATATGTGCGTATGTATGTACCTAGAGTATTGAGGGTAGTTATTATTACTTTTGAATGAATGGTATTTTGGATACAATGAAGTAGCTGCATATTATATATGTATAGTATGTTGAAGTGTTTTCTTTCCACTTTTACAATTTTTCTGTTCGGTAATTAAGGACAGGGTATTGCTGTTTGTTAGCAATACATATCGTATATGTATTTTATTTTGTCCTTTTTGTCATAATTCGAAAGTCTTAATATATAAGAATCTCGAAGAGATAAACATGTAGATTGATTAGGAAGCAGAGTTCTAATTACTTGAGAGTGAACCTAATGTCAGGTTTGATTGTTTATTTTCTTTGTAGTTTCAAAAGTTAGAGGAGTACTATATTTAATATAAAATTTAGTTTGCCTTTATGAGATTTTTCTTGAAAGATAATAAGCCATAAACTGCCGAGAAAATATCCTTCAGCCGTCCCCCTTCTCTTTCTTTTCTCTACTTTTTTTTTTCATTGCAATGAAGAATTTTTGTTTTTTTTGCAGTGGGATGTTTTCATCATGGTTTTCCATTTGAAAAACATAATCCAGCGTAAGAGCTCTATGACGTGGTATATATAATAGAGAGGAAATAAATCCTTGTGAAAACTTTTTATTTCTTGCCATATATCTGCTCAAGGAAATACCGTTTGACACTTGCAGTTATTTTTTTCTGTTCAGCACAGATATGTAATTTTATTGTATTGCTCAATTGAGTAACCTTTTTTTAGGCTTTTTGCCTCATTTGCATTTTCAGTGCAATCGGCTGTTGGTCAAAATACTGTAGAGAGATTTGATAACATGAGGTGTCGTAATATTGGGAAGAAACTCTGATCTTAAACATTACAAGAACCAAATTCAAAAGCATATTTGGTTGTTAATATTAAGCTGTAGCTTCAAATACCAACTTAACCTTCAAGACTCGGTTTAAGCACGGTCATATTCAGAATACATTGTTTGCTTATCACTGGTAACCTGATCTAGGAATTTGTTGTAGGGTACATAGTTCCTCTTCCCTTAAGTGGAAATGAAACACAAAGCATTCATAATTTATCAGATTCTACCTAACCCCACCCAAAGCACAATCAAAAGCAGTAAAGATTCAAGTCAACATATAATGATTTGTGGCTTATTATCAAAAGCAGTTTGCAGATATTTATCCTCCCATATCTCAAAAGTGTTTAATTGTGCAAGAAATACAACAGACAAAAAATGTCTTTAGGCCAAAAAGTAATGTGTATAAAACAGGAAAAAAAAATTGGTAGTCAATTGATGTGGCAAACCAAAAAGTAACTAAACCTATGTGTGATGAGCGTTTTTTGCTTAGTTTTGAAACTCTAGTCAGTTATGGTATAATAAATTTAAATGTAGTTGGGCTGAAGTATTAAAATACCAGACAGAGAGGCTGAAGAATCCATTTGCATATTTTACACATTAGTAATTCATTGCTGGGTTGCCTCATGAATGAATTCATTGTAATAAGTGAGTCAGCAGCACTGATAGTCAGTATATATGTACAGCAGAAAGAGGTAGTGCTCTTAGAATGCAATGTACCTCCTCTGGGAATTTCAATATACCTAAGATTTCACAGTAACCAGTATGTGATCATTGCAATAACCATATGGACTCATATTTTGACATACAGTGATGGTAATTGTTCTTGAAATGCCAAAAAAGGATTATGGTTTCTTATGTACTTCAGAGAAATTTTAGCTGCTCAGAATGACAGTTTCAGATTTAATTTTCAGATATACTATATTTTGCTAGCACTTACAAATACAGTAGGTCTGTATATTGTGGATTTTCATTATTAGTATGTGGTTATTCATGTCCCTTTTTCAAATGTATTTAGAAAGAAACAGAGCAGTTTTGTCTTCTTGGTATTTTACAAAAAGAAACATCACTTGCCTGAGGTTATGATTATTTCGTACTTTACAGTAAATTGTTACATCCTCTTATGGCTCTCTTTCTCTGTCTCTGGTATTCTTTCTTGTCTTTTGTTCTCCCAATTTGTTACAACTTGCATCTTATTTGTCCTGAGGGAAAGTTGTATAGCATTTCGTAATATTTAATTGAAAAATATATGGAAAGTAGCTTTTCCTATGATGTTATCTCTTTGTTACTGTAGATGTAATGGTGGATAAGAAATAAACTTTGTATTTTAAGTAAATATTGTATTGTATTATTTGTCACTTTTTTCTCCAGTGTCTTCAGATTTATTGGTATGATCTTGGGGAATTTAGCTAAGGTATTTCATGGTATCACCTTTTTTTTTTTACCTAGCTGTCATGCTGCCGAGATCTACTGATGCCTGAGTTTTTGGATTGTTTTATATCCCAAAGAATATTGAATTTAGTAGTAAACTATGAACAGATTAAGATAATGTTTTTTTGGTCATTTCCAGCTGAGAATTTTTTTATATTACCTTTATTTTATTGCTATACTGGTATCTGTTGACAGACTTTCCACTAAGATAAGGGCAAAGTACGTGAGGTTTGTGGGTGTAGAATTGGTAATTTAGAACTGTGGTTCCCAACCTATTGTAGCTCATGGCTCACCCCTTGCAATCTTTCCTTTTTCTGTGGCCCCCCCTAGAGTCCTAGGCCTTATTAGTGGAATAAAAAAAAGTGCTTAAATTTTGTAATAATCTGCATAAAAAATTAGTGTCTATTAATTGCACATATATCATCTATTACTGTATTTCACAAAAAACTAAAATATTTTGTGGGTTCAATAAAACAATAAATTGTAATCATACATTATTTTTCTGCTATAACAGCAAAAGAAAAAAACCTCTGTTAACACCCAGAAAACTAATAACTTTTAAACAATTAAACCTCTAAAAGACAAACACCTTTAGCAAAATAAAATAAAAAATCATTGAAGTTTCGTGAGGAGTAATTCATAATTATTTGGAGGAAGCGTGCACTCTTTAACAAAATAACATTCAGATCCTCGCAACATGCAGATTTTTAATCTGTTTAGGATAATATAGAGTTACATAAGT
>BDMR012750553.1:0-10702 GCA_002091895.1 Caridina multidentata
AGAAAACGGAGGGTTGTCTCTAAAACATGGTGATCTTGAATATATGTCATGATCTGACCAAATTTATCAGTTCTAGACATGAATTTCCACTTTATTTAATTAGATATTTCACAATGTATAATACTCCTAATGCTCTTGCTGCACTTCCAAAAGATCTCATACAAAAGTCTTTTTTCTTTATTATTATATCAATTTATTTTCTATATTCCAATATGCAGGCCAGAAACAGAGATTAAAAATCATTTGTCATATGCATTACATACAGAGCTATTTATAAGTCAAGATGCCCTTTGTACACACAAATCAGCAAATTCAGCATAATAGTTAAAGCTGGCAATCTAGTACCTTGTTTTCTCGAAGTGAAAGATGATGTTGTGCCAGCATGCGAATGCTCAGACGAGAGGTAAGTGTTGTGTCTAAAAATTCAGCAACCTGTTCTTCATCCTGGATGTGCCTACGGCATTCTCTGAATCCTGCAGCTAGATTTGTCACAACATCCTGTAAGTATGAAAAAGTCAATTGTAATGAGTAATTATCATCCAGACAGCCACTTCCCATACAAGGTGGGAAAAATTTTCCTATTTTTAATCATATTCTTGAAAGAGCAAAAAAATATATGTGAGGCAAACACCAAGAACAGAAGTATCCACAAAATTGTTTCCAATGATATTATGGTCTCCTTACCTTATGATCATCCAGTAACTGTGCTAATCTTCTACTAAATGCCTGTTCATCTTCCAACGTAACTATTGGGGCATATCCGTTAAGTATGTTGAATGCTCTAATATAAAGTTCATGCTGGAAGGCAAATAATTATACTGTATGTATTACACCTAATAATTAAGTAAATGGTAATGAAGTGTAACATTGAAATATCATCATCCACAATAAAACATACAAAAAAAAAAAATCTGAAGCTTGGCAGTTAAAACACATATACACACACACTATAACAGTAACAATCTAGATTCATAGCAAACAAACTTCAATTGTTACCATATATAACATTTTATTTGCCCGAAGAAAACCACAGGACATGGAAATCTATTTTCCTAATAGGCAATTTCATGGTTATATGTAACTGTCATATAATCATGAAAAGCTGGTTTGACTGAACTGGATTAATTTAATGTAAGATACTGTAAATAGCCCTCTCAGTATATTCTGTGAACCACCAAGAGACACTCACCACAAGAGAAAATGCAATATTAATACCCAATCGTTAGCCAGTGCAGGATTCAGATTTGGGAAATACTGAAGGGGAAAAACATTTTTTTAAAGAAAATCAATGTGCGGAAATGTTTCATACAGGATAGGAATACCAGTTAAAAGGGGAAACACAGAAAGATATATAGATTGGAATCATGGTGGTATAAAACAATAAAGCCAAAAAGCATTAAATCAAGTCATATGCTAACGAAAAAAAAAATAAAAAATTTGCATACCATTCTATTCCACAAGTCATCCTATACCAACTTTCAATAATGATTTCATACTGATAACTTGCAGAATTTTTATTTAAGGTTTCATCAAGAATTAATAGTCTGCCTCTATCAGAGTTTCTTATCAATACAGGAGATGCTGGATAGACATGTCCACATTGAACCTGTCTTTCAGGGCTTGTAAAAGTGAGACCACCTTCATCTATGTATCGTCTAAAGCAGCAGTAAATAGTCTTGAAAGTGAAAGGTTATGAAATAATCAGTACACATAATACTTTAAATTCAGTACACTAATTATAAAACCAGGAAAATCAACTTACCACTCCAAGAATGATGGGGTTGCAGCCGACAATAAAAGGCAAGGAACGGAAAGCAACGATGCGCTTGGCAATTCTGACAGGTAATTCCTTGTGGAGATACTGGGCACTTCTCTGCATTAAAAAATAATAAACTAATACTCATATAACAATGATGACCTGATATTTACAGTAATCATAATCAAATAAAGTGAAATAAGGCTTTTAAACAAAAGTCTAGCACTAGGAATCCACAGAAATAAAATTCTTTAGCTTTTACATATTAAATAAGATCAATTGATAGCACCTCTTCTCTGGAAATGCTTTTAAGCATTAAAAAAACTTTTGCTATTCTAACTGATAACATTCACACCAGCTGCAGAAAATTCTTCAGTCTGTGTTCAGCCTCAAAAATATTTTGTTCTGTTTAAAGAGTAGAGAGGTCATACATGGTAAGTAACTTTTCAAACTCCTGGCATATTGTTCTGTAAACAAAAATTCATTTTTCATTATGGAAAAATTCATAATTCTTTCTAGCCCAAAGCAACCTCAATAGCTAATTATAATCACTAATTCTTATGGGAAACATTAAGAACTCTTTGTATTTGTAAACGAGCACACAGAAGAAGCTAGTTTTATAAAAATGCCTACATCCTTTGGCCTCTCATCTTTATCTGTAACTTCTATTACTTCAAGTTTCTCATCCAGAGTATAAGTTTATCTGTGCAATTAAAAATCTTCCACCTTCCAGCAAGATTTCTTCACAAAACACAGATGAAATACACATTGAAAATCACATTGTTTACACTGAGTGGAGAGACTGACTGAGAGAGATTGGACCTATTCAATAGCTTACAATAGGGGCATTTGTATTGAGGGATTTCTGGGTTTGTTAAACATAGCTGATTACCTTGTCATCCAATTCACAGCAGCAGAAACTTCTTAAATGGTCATTCATTAACTAAGGGATGTTTGTATGTCAATGAAACTACAGCATAGTACCCTCGCTGTTTTACAAGTTAATTTATGTCATGTATATGCAGCTATATTGATACACAAAACATAGTAGGAAATTTTCTACTTTCTCAAGTTTCCTTGGGATACAACAACCCAAAAAATCTAAAACTGGAAACTAAAATAATTCTTCTCGCAGCAACTGAAACTGTAAGAACTTTCTGTACCAAAATAAAAAATTCCATGGTCACACTAACAAGAAAAGCTAAACTACACAACAATTATAAGTTTTAACACATAAGTACTGTAAGAAACAAAGGAACTGTATTGCATAATCCTCTCCACTCATGCAAACCTTATTTCATTAAATGTAAAGCTGCAACATTCGTGACAAACTCATATGCATGTATGTATGTATGTTTGTATGAATGTATGTCATCTTAGGCCTTCTCTCATGCAGAATCTCTCATACACATGCTTTCTGGGACAGCTAAAAGAAAAATATTTCCACTGAAGCTATACGACTCAACCACAAAATGATGTAGTAATTACAATATAAACATAATCTCTTTATGATTAAGCTTTAAAAGGCAAGATGGAAGCCTTTTAAAAGAATTCCCAATTATAACTTCCCAAACGACTCCAGATTCACTAGACACCAGTAGCCAAGAAGTCTGGCAGAGCTGCAGTTCCAATATCTCTTTCCACTGCTGCCATCATTGTCAAATTTAACAGGAGGTGGAGAGGTAACCTCTTAGGGTTTTAATTAGAGATAAAGGCTTACCCCAAACCCTTCATTAATGACTGTGACGTCTATATCTTGTACAGCTTTTACAATACAGCACTTATAAGACAACCTTCCTCTAAGGGAGTTCAAGAGAGACTTCCTCTCGCTATGAGAACTTGCGACCGACTCCTACTTATTACTAACTCAATACATTGTTATAATAAAGTCATCAGCCCTATCAGGAAGAGGTCACATGCAAATCTCAATTAGAATATTCTTGAATCTTCCATGATCTACTTATTGTATAAAGTCCCTATCAGACATGAATTCTTTGCCTATTTCTGATTACAATTCAAAGCATAATCAACATTTTTCAGATGACTTGATATCTTTGTTTAGTCTTACGGTTTCCTAAGTAGTTCACATCACATTCATAAGCTGTTTCATCATACATACATATTTAATATTTATTCAGTTATTAAATTAACTGTTCAATTTATCATATAATTATTTTACTGATCAATATAATTTCAATCATTAATTTCTCTATATTTCTATTCAAATTAATATCTGCTTGATTATTCAAGTTCATATATTAAAATTAACTCATATGCCAAAGGTGAGGATATGCAGATTAAACTGGAGTAACTCAATGAAGAGAACTAAGATAGGTCACATTAGAAAAGCAGGAACTGTCCTTTGCCATACTCTCTCCCTTTCCCTCGTATCATATATAAATTACTCATACAGTATTTACATATGTAAATACAACACAGCTAGATTTAAAAATCAGAATTACAAAAAATTGAAACAGACCTCTATCTTTCTCTCTTTCTTAATTCATTGTCTAATTTTCTCTATCACTGCTGTAAAGAGCCTAATTCAATAACTGATAAGATATTGACTAATAGCTTTAAATGATTCTTCTGGGTTATATTACAAAGAATTTAACTTACAACACTCTGAGACACAGACATGTCATTATTTCTCACTCCATACAGGTTGTATAAGATTTATTCCCTTTCTCTCACTTTCTATACATACTGTATATACACATAATAACACATATGCATACATATACCTATAAACATATATATGGCTATGGAAAATGAGATGGTTGCTTATGTACACTATGTAACAGAAAAAAAAAGAGTCAGAGACTATGTTCTTCAGTGTGCCTTAACCAAATCAACAACTGCATGAAATCCACAGCAACAGAGTCAAAGAAAGAAAGAAAGAAAGAAAGAAAGAAAGAAAGAAAGAAAGACAGAGTGACTGAAAGAGCAAGAAATTGACAGAAAAACTAAGAGTAGAAAAAACCGACACAAAGTAGAGAGAGCCAAGAGAGAGTAAGAATGGGAGAAAAGGACAGAATGTGTGCAAGTGTGAGAAACAAAGATTATCTTACGTAGGATTTCACCTTATGGATAGGAGATTACCTTGGAGAGACCCTCCACTAACAGGACTAGACAAGTTCCCCAAGTATGTGATTTGTTGAACCACCTTACATACATGGTACCCAAGTCACTGTCTTCATGAACAGAGGCAATTCCGATGAAAAAGATTTGTCAGTTTTCCATCTCTCCCACCCCAGGTATCAAACCTACGCTCTCTGGCTGACAAGGCAAGCACCTTGTCAACTAGACTGTAAGAGCAGAAAGAAAGAGACAAAGAAAGAGAGAAAGATTATCTTAGATTATCTCACAAAGGTTGTCACCCTATGAGTGGAAAACTACCTCAGAGGCCCTCCCCTATCAGCTGGTTCCCCAAGTACTATCCATGATTAATCACATCCTCTTACATCCTAGGTACCCAAGTCACTATCTGGGTGAACAAAGGCAGTTACTGTGACAGAGATTTGCCAAATTTCCTTCTCTTCCACCCCAGGGATTGAACCCGGGCTGTCTCACTAATGAGGAAGGCACTGAGATTTAAGGAATGAAAAAAAAAAGACAAAACAAAAAGAACACACCTAAAAGCATGTGACAGGTAAGAGGAAAAGAGGGGGCAATAAATGAGAGTAGAGTGAGAAAGAAGATGAGACAGACTGAGCAAAATCTCATCCTAAAGTACTAAACACCCCCTTAACAACCAATCCATTAGGTATAACCTTATTAGAAAGTAACCAAAGATATGAAAAAGTATTACACAACTGCCAACAAGATGCAAATATACAAGCACACAGTACGAGTATGTAGATGTGTAAGTGAAAATTTATATACACATTTTTCATGAAATAATACAAGGATGATGAGAGATTTATGGAATGTTGAAAATGAATATCAAGTAACAAATAAGTCATCAGACAGACAGACATATACAGCACAGAAGGGAAAAAGTTTAGAGATTTCCAAGCAAGGCCTTCAGCTGGTTACGGTAGAGTGCCACAAAGCTGGTTTAAGGTTTAAATAACTAGGAAAGTTCCCTCAAGTTTCTGGAAAACTGGCATATGAAGGCAATTAACTAAAGCACTTATTAAATCATAAGTTTCTATTACAGTACTGGAATACACAATAGCCATATATCACTCATAGCAAACTATTCCAGCCATAGCAGATGAGGTTGCACTGAAATTAATGCAGAGGAGGACTTTTATAGAATCATAAATGACACAAAAATGTGATATACAAGCAAAACACCTTACATAATTCTTAGCAAGTTTGTCATAGCATAGACAGTAGAACACATTATTTCTCATCAAAAAGTCACAGCAGACTGACAAAGTGAATGCAATATGCAGATATAGGCACAACAACAATGAAAGGCTATTGAAGCAGAGGTGGATAGAGAGTTGTTGCTACAACAAGGAGAGAGCAATGTAGCAGAAAGCAACAAAGCAATCCAAAAATAACAGAATGTATATTTAACAGAACATGGTTAAGAAGCACTTCATCCCAGAAATTCATGTCCAGTATAAAACTGTTCTTTCCATAAGAAACTAGACTGAAATGTGAGGCACCTCCCACCAGGTGTAAGTTGCATAACTCCTATTCCATTATCCAAGGAATAACTCCAGCTCCTGACCTATTCTGGATCATGCTGGAGGTGGGATATATAGCTCTACACTGTCATTTATGGAGGTCACCTTAATAGATTCCCAGGGAATTGCCCTAGTTACATGGTCAGGTCAATAGTCCTACACCAGAAAATTAAACCTCTTGTTCCAAAACAAAGACACACACTCTTCACAGATCATTTGTATGAAACGAAAATACAACATGAAAGACGAACACCTAAGACTGAGCATCCTACTGAATATAGTAAAGGAACTGAATAACAAAAGTAAGATATTACAAATCCTTCATCAGTGGGTCTGCCTATTTTTCTCAACATTTCCTTATCTTTCATGTCTAGCTTCAAGGTTTCTGTGTGCCAAATATACACCTCAGTACAAAGAGAGCGTGAGAGAGAGAGGGTAGGGTAATACATCTGAGAGGCCCTTCCCTACAACCTTAAGCTGGTTCCCCAAGGATGTGATTTATCACATCTTACATATTAGTCACCCAAGATACAGTGTTGGAGAACAGAGGCAATTAAGATTAAGAAGGTTTGCCAATTTTCTTCTCTCCCACCTTGGGGATCAAAGCCGGGCTCTCTTGCTAACAAGGCAAGCGCCTTAACCACTAGACCTTGACAGCTGAAAGAAAGAGAAAGAGAGAAGGCGGGGATAGAGATAAAGAAAGGTGGGGTTCTATGATGGTAATTTTCAATTCTATCGTTAATACCCTGAATTATTTCAATAATATAGTGATAGCTTATTTGACCCAAATGGCTCATCAATTTGAGGCAGAGCAGTTTGACTGATCACTGAGAAAAAAAAATTTCCTTCTTTTATTTGCCTGTACAAATACAGTACCAGGAGTTATGATTCTCCATCAGTAGACAGCAGAATATTAAGGATATAGAATTGGCTAAATATTGCTAATATTACAATCAAGCAACAAATTTCCCAACTAATTTTAAATTCTAACTTTGACATGTGAGCGGAGCAAAATTTTCATTTTAAGTTTCAGGCTCTATTACAAGTAACTTTTGAACATTCACTTCTTGAAGAAGGCTTCTTTGTTTATTTATAAATACGAGTTTAGTCTCATTTTATCATCTATTTATTTATTCTTGAACTGATCCCAGGCAACGAATCTGGGAAACAAATGATGTCCTGACAAGACTCTCAAAGCAAGCAAAGGAACAAACTAAATTAACAGCTTCACAAAAAGGCATTATATTTATCAACTGTTTCACAAGCTATTTCTCTGAATCTCTGCCTCCCCTCAAAGAAACAAACAACTGAAAAATATTATAACACCTAAAAGTATTGAGGCAATATACACTGACAAGAAAATACCTATGACAAACATCCTACTTAAACTCAACACACACAGGTTAACTTCAAAAACCAACCTCTCTGTCTAATAAAAGGCAAAACTACCATTATGTTAATGACTGTAACGTACCTATCCATGACCATGGCACGTTCACCTTCATCAATTGCATTCAGCCAACGCTCTCCTTTTTGACCACACGATATTCCTTTTGACAGCTTTTTTATGTGCAATAGTGTATTCAATAGTCCTTTTGAATGCATCTTCTGATAACTTTTCATGAACTTCATCTGATCAAAAGGAAAATTACCAGGTGTTATAGAAAAGCACATACAAGTTCACAAAAAATTGATAAGAATTTCCTGATATTTCAAACATTAAATGTAACAAATATTATCCCAGACATAACATGTATCTACCAGATCACAGTTTACCTTCTTTTTCAGATTGTGAAGGTATTCCTTTAACTTGTCATAGCCCTCAAATGGAAGAACACAGTTGGGGGTTATCCAGTAAGTTTGGTAGTTATCACTGAAGAATTGCACAAAATAAAGTCGTTGACAGCTAGCTCTGCCCAGCCAGGTATGTTTTACTGTTGGTAAACAAAGTTTTCTAAGAGAATTATTTCAATCACAAGACAAACCTAAGCATTGCAGAGTCAGAACACTTAATAAAAATTCAAATCATCATTAGTTATCAGAGGACAAAACAGTAAAACTACAATCATTACATCACAAAACTGAGTGGAACCAAGAAACTGACAGAAATTAGGGACAAAATCAAGTATAAAAAAAATAATAATGATACAACACCCAAATGCTTCTAGAGGCAAAGGCTGCTATCTATTTTCTAACGAATAATGAATAAAACATAATCGTACCCCTAAAAATGGACCACATCAGGGAATTTAATGTTACTTAGTATATATATGCCCCTTGTTATCTCATTGGTTAAGTCAAAAAGTTTGTTGCACAAGTAAATTTTTGTCTAATTATATGCAACATGTACACAAAGTCAAATCTTCCTATAAAAAGAGGCAGAAAGCTAACAATTCAAGAAGTCTGATGCATTTTTTTTTTCTTCAACTATATAGTAATATTTTTACAATAAGTTTACATACATTACAGTCTGGACATAAACAAAAGAAATGCTGATGCATTTACATTTTAAACATACCAAAGAACTTCAATTACATTCAATAAACTAACCTGAAAGTCTTGTAAAATCTCCACTTTCTGGGTGGTAGGATATCATAGCAGGCCACAAAGGATTTCCTTTCAACTGAACCCAAACAACATCACCAACCATGTGCTCACAAGGATGTTCCTTCTCCAATGCCTTTAGATCTAAAGCTGGTAATGCCACTTCCTGCAGAAAAACAAACCTATATGAATCAGTCTTAAAAATCTATCGAGAATGTCATCACAGACTGGCCAGTCCTCCTCCCCAGTGGCAAATATGAGAGCAGAAAGCTACACACTGTTAACAGGAATGGCATTATACATAATGAAAATATTGTATTAGTTTAAATAAAGAAGCTAGGAACAAAAGTTCAAGATGTACTAACATACTCCTGCAACCACTCTTATAAATTGAATGTAAAGCATAATTTTCATTTGTACATTAGTCTTAAGAAAATGAGAAGTAAAGAACATCTTTAATAAGAAATAAAGAGTTCAAATTGCATTCCAGAGCTAGCTCACCTCTTCAGCACTTGGAGCAAACAATTCTTTGTTTTTCAATTGTTCCATCTTCTGCTTTTTAGCCTCGACTGAAACATCCATCAACTGAGGTTTGCGAACGAGTCTTCCCGATTTTGTCGTTGCCTCCAGCTGAAAATAATAAATATAGTTACATAACCTTGTCAGTTTTAGGAGATAAACTTTATATAGCTTGGCCCCCAATTATTCAGTGATACAATAGTGAATCATAGGATTGATTACATCCTTAGTTTTTGTACTGAAACATACTGTAATTTAGGGAATAAATATTAACAAAAGTTATAGTATTCCTTAAAATATTAAAAAAATATGTAAACAAATATTATAAACACTGATGAGTTTTCAGCATAATGGTGTTAATACTATACTTATGCAATAAACTTGTGTTACCACTTAAGTACTATTAAAGCACAGTCTCCTTTTCAAAGGTATATCCACATGTAAAAAAAAACCAAATGAATTCTAACCAATTTCGTAATCTAACTTCCATAAATAGAAAAAATTCCCTGTATATTCTCTAAATAGGTAACAACTTGGACATCATGGACAAACATGCCTCTCCAACATTGATGTTTTGGAAACAATTACTGCATCCATGCAATATCTACATCTTGCCCTTTTTATTCAAAGCCCAAAATACATGAGGCATCTCAATATGAATAGAGGTCTGAAAGCAACCACATATCCTTTTCCATTGCGATCAATTATAACATCACTTTGGCCAACTTTATGATTAAATTTTCCCTCATCTACTTTACTTAGTGCCTTGATCTTGCTGTCTGATGCTAAATTCATTTAAAGAAAGCAGACACACAATGCCAAAGCCACATATTTAATTATTAAATATTAAGTTGATGTACTCAAGTCGTGGAAGCCATACAAAAAAACAATTACTAAAAATTAAATTATTTTAATCATATCACCAAAAAAAATCTTGAAATATAATACTAATTTTTCAACATTTTCTTAGGGAGTTGAAAGGAAGCTTTTATCAAAACTTTAGTACATGCAAGAGTGATCTTCATCATAATGAACTGCATGACTGAACACTACTAATGCTATTTTAAAAATAACAAAACTAGAAACTAAATTTACAAATTTCCTTTATGAAACAAATGCAACTGAAAACAGAGCACATGCTAACCTCATCCTCCTCTTCAGTGGAAGCCGGAGCAGATTTTCTATGAGCCAGACGATCTTTCCTTGCCTTAGGATGATCTACATCTGTCACAGAATTCTC
>BDMR012750554.1:0-10716 GCA_002091895.1 Caridina multidentata
CTCACACTCTCACTGTTATTATATCTTTCTCTCTGACTTTCTTGCTTCCTTTCTGACTCAGAGTCATTCTACCTCTGTTGCTCTCAATTTCTCCCTCTCAGTCTGACTCTCTTGTTTCCTTTTCTTCATACTCTCTCTCCCTCTCTACATAGCCCTCTCCCTCTCTTTCTCTCTTTCATGTTATTTTGGTTGCTTTTGCACTACCAAAGTATGAAAATATCTCATCAAACAACCTTGAAAAAGCATTTAGATAGTCTGCTTTTTCCACAAATTTTTCCCTGTACATCAGGCAAGGGGCAGTGGTAAGCTGTAGCAATTTGGACATGATTAATTACCTATACAAGATTTCCCAGTCAATGGGAAATGCTTAGCACAAGACTCATTAGAACTGACATCATCAACCTTACCAACAGTATATTTTCATCAGATCAAAAGAAATATGTTGACAACACCAAATAAAGCAACAGAACTGTTTAAAAAAAAAATGTACTTCTACATCACACACTGTTACCGGTAATTGTGTGAGAATCACATCCTAAAATCTAAGCTCCTTAAGTCTCTTTCCAAAAATTAGTCTAAAACACTCAATTCAGTATGATTTAGATCTCCCAAAATGGTGCTGAATTAGCTAGAAAAAACTAAATGTTGACTTCTAAAATAATGTTTCCTCTAGAATACTTTACATCACTGAGTCTGAGCCTCAACCTTTACACTAGCGGAAAGGAGTGTTACACACGCATCCCAAATTTGGATTAGATTAATAAGAAAATATTGGAGGAAATTCTGCTACCAATAATTCTCCACCTGAAAGGTCGAAATGGACAATGACAAAGAAAGAAAATTCTATTTTTAAAATTATTGTTTTTACTATTATTTCAACATTAGAAATTTAATAAAAATATTACTAATATTATTTTTAGTAATGATTATTTTTAGATATTTTTTTTTTCAAAACTATGTAGTCTTACCTTCTTTTGCATCATTTCCAAAATACCAAGACGGACTGAGAGTCCATTTCTCAGGGGAAAAAAAGGACAACTTTAAACTCTCTGAAGAAGGAACAGGAAAGAGATTAACTTTCCATTTTCTTCCAATACCACCAGAGGGTGTCACCTGTAAAATGAAGAAGAAATGTAGTCATGTACATTGAAAGCAAAGGGACAAAGTCCACAAAAGTCTCCAAATCATAACTTTGGGTGTGTTACTTAGTAAAATTTGGAAGGAATCATAAACAGCTGGGGTGAATTTGAGGAACATTATTCCAGGTTTCTCTAAATTCACTCAAAACTTTTTGAGCTATCCTTTTGAATACACATCATATACAGTAAAGCACAACAAACCTGGCATCATACGGATCTATGATTTTGCAGTGTTCTAGACACTGGGAATTTTATAGGTCATTGCAGAATGCATTTGACAATACACAGTCTCACTCATGTGTTCTTACATCTCTTTTGTGAATATTTTTCTAACAAAATATAAAGGTATACAGTAAATATATAATGCTAGACTTACTAATCAATTATGTCTAAGGAATTTAAATAAACTTAATATTATGAACTTCTTACATAACAAACTTATTTGAAAAATAATTTCCTTGCATGTCGCATCAGGGGTGCGGTTACTTTTCTATTTTCTCTCTCCATAGAATAAAAGATTTAGTAAATATTATAAATGAAGAACTAAAAGCCAACACCACTGCATAATCTAAACTACTGAGCATTCCTTATTGGAATGCTCAGTATTATAGTATTTTTAAACCTTATAAAACTGTATATTTTGATCTCCAGCTACTCACTCATAAACTCTTATTTTTCTTTCTGTCTTTCTCTCTCTCTCACTCTTGCTAGTGTTACCGCACTTGAATTTACATAACAAATATCCAATTCATTAATGTATCTAAGTTGCTCGTTTGGAATCTTAACGTTTATTTTGAATTTGTTTACACTCTACTGCATTTCTCTCACTCTCTCTCACCCTTCTTCTACCTCTCTTTCTCTTACATCCTCTCTATCTTTCCCATATTATGAGTGTTAAAAAGAACAGATATATCAAAGTATTTTCTTGTTAAATTAATACCCTCTTTTGGATCTTTATGGCAACACTGATCACCAAATTTCGACAGACATATACAGTAATATACAGGTTTTGCGAGCACAGATTCTTCAGACCAGGATTCCAAAAACAGACAGAATTTAGATAGCTGGATTTGCAGTGTTGTATTGTACATGTGTACAGGTAAATTATAACAAGAAGCATTACATTCAAATACTCACAAATAACATTACTTATATCTACAAAAATGCAAAATGGAAACTACATGAAACAGCTACAGTACCGCCTATTTAAACATTCAATTACAACATAATAATAAAGAATTTCAGCTCAAATCTTTGTAATGACTTTTTATAAAATAAAGTAATTGGAATAAGCCTAAGGAATGCAAAGCTAAAACAAAGTAATTTATACTACAGAAGACCATATAAAATCTATATACACAACCGTAAATACTACATTAAAGATAATCAGCAAAGATTAGACTCTACGACTTCCAAGCATTGCTACACTGTATGTATGATTTAAAACATTAATATACTAAAGGCTAAAAAAAAATATATAATTTGACTGTTACTTCACTGACTACTTAAACAGCATATTCTATTTGAAAAATTGCTCTTGAACTTCAAATCTTAGTATGCAAAATGAAACTGAAGGCAATGTTTGTATGTTGCAAGATGAAAGATTGCACTGCCAAAAACAAAGAAACTTTATAGCAATATTAAGTTAAACAAAGCATATGTCTTAGGCATCTAGTATCCGAGAATTCCAGATTTGGATGATATATTTAAATCAATGACTCAGTATCATATTATATAACTATTATTTGTTTTATAATACTGTATCTGCCATAAGTGGCACAAGTATTACAATGCATGCATCCAAAATTAAATATTTATAGATAATTACTTGGAGTACTGGTCGACCAGAACATCCCAAATGAGTGGTCCACTTAACATCAGCCACAATATCAGATTTTTCCCTGAGGTGAGATGCTAACCAAGACAAGTATTTACTTCTTTTAGCCAGCCATCTTCCATCTTTATAGTCCTTGTATTTCACTATCTTCTGAAAAAGAGAGAGAAAAAAATGGAATATATATAGACCATTTCTATATTAACATAAAAACAAAATATCTGGCTGTCTACATCTGACTTTCACCATGTTATTTTAATCAGAGTCCTCCCTCTTAAACTAAGCAAAACTACAGAAACAAAACAAAAAATAAGTAAATAAAATAAAAAGCAGAAAGTAAAGTGGAATTTAATAGGTACTACAACAAATTTAATTCCCAACTATAAAAAAGAATTCCTTAAAGAAGAGATGAAGGACTTTCATGAAATAAGTCACCAACAAAGAAAACACAACATAGCTATTTCCTTATATTATCTTTGGAAATAAGACATAAAAGAAATGTGCATTAGTTCCAAAGTTCAAGAAAACGCAAGAGTCAATACCAAAGGAGAGTACAGGGGTGTTTAAAAGACAGATTACCTCTGACTCTTCTCTGGTGAGAAGTTTCTCATAAAAGACCTCCCAGTATAAGGAGACACCTTTCTAAGGAAAGGCACATAAGCACCCTGTACAATAGAAACTGATCAGATAATTAAAAAATTATTACTGTGAAATTTATTTTCCACTGCAACACAAATACCTTAGAAATTTTCATACATGTTAGAAATTATGTTTGTGCTACAAGATGTTACTGAACAGTGTTAAGAATGACTTGGGAACTTAGAAAAAAAAAAAATTTAAATAATTTATTATTATTATTACTAGTATTATTATTATTACTTTTATTATTGTTATCAAGATTATTAAAGTAATAAAAAGTCAAGGCTCAAGTCCCTAGTTAAAATAAAAATGAAATTTATTAGAATTATTGAAAAGCATATGGAGTCCACGAATATGAGTTGAAAGGTTATAACCAATACCCACATGTCTCAAGTCTTCACAAGAAACGTGAGGAAACTAAATAAAGGTTCTTAGGAAATTTTTTTTGGGGGCTCAATGGTACTGAGTGACACGTCTCTGTGTATATAGAATGCTCCACTGCCAGTGTGCAGATGACAGATAAAGGTTTCCAGACTATAAACATTCCTAACAAGCACATCAATTTCTCACATAAAATGTAAAGAAAAGAATGGTAAACACTAAAAATTAATTAATTATACAAAAAAATTGAGGATATACTCAACACCATTGAAATTTGTTTTTGAATGTAAACTTCCCTTTCCTTAACCCACCAGTACTTGGCTGGCTGTTGATTGCCTTGACATGTTTTTGAAGAGGCACTATGTAGTGCTGTGGGCAAGGCTAGTCTGCAGAAATGTTGTGGAAAAGCAGATCCCATTCCATCCTTGCCAAAGTTATAGGGGCTTCTGATCCTTTCTAGGTGGAGTTTTTCCCCAAGCCTGTCATATCAGATATCCAAGGATGAGTGAGGCTGAAGAATATATCTCTTTTTCAACTTTACCAGACTGAAAAACTTAATGACAGATCCTCCCAGAAGACTCTGTCACAGTAAGAATACAAATCTTTTCACTCATCTACTTCCAACTCCAGCCGAATGAGATGTCCTCCTAGGCAAGGCAAAGGAAGCAAAATAAACAGTCCTAGAATGTTCAGTGGTCCTTGTTAATTGGTTGGGAGCTCAGTGGGATTCACTGGGACTTCAGCACTGCTTTGGGCATCAAGTGAGGTGGCAACAATCATGCTCACCTTTGTTGAAGTTGAGAGATCATCTTAAAATACCGCCAGTAAATAGTACATATCACAGATGATGGGGAGGGCTACTTTTGAGTCTTCTCAAGTCATTAATCTCAGTCCTGAATCTAGAAAGCCTCAGGGAGGGTCTTAAAAAAAATATAAAATGTGAAATGTTTCTGACCTGTCTTCTGTAATAATAAAAATTTTGGCTCATTATTCATGTTAATTACCTCCAAGTAGTATAGAAACATTTCAAGTGATAATTATACAGCTGTATATTTAATTAATGTTTTAAAAAGATTTTAATAAATATTATGGTTTCAATTTTTTGGTCACTTTTATGTGTTCATCAGTACATATGATCACCCTGAGAGCAGATATGTTGATGGAACCATGAAAACCTTCATTTACAAAAGGTATTTCTCTCGGTGTTGGGCTTCAAGCCCAAATTTCATAAATCCAACCTCAAAACAGGTCAACTGCTGCCAGGACATCAGATACCTGGATGATCTTTGTAGATCACAAATTTGCATTTGGTCTCATTTGCCTCCTTTGGAGTTCTTTCATAGCTGAACTGAGCTTCCCAGTTCAGAGAGGTACTGTTTACTCTGAAGGTCTAGCTACCCTCACCGACTGGTTGACCTGGGAACAATGTCCTTGCTACTTACACAAGACTTTTACCACTGTAGGGAAGGTTGACTACCTGATTTAGCTACCAGATATCCAGCCAAGTACATACAGTAAGGTGTCAATCTAGTCTATGATTATAGTTTGGCATATAGTGACCTGGACCATGTCTCTATTCACTGCAGCTTTTTGGAAGATGTGAGTCTGAATAAGTGTTTTTTTTTTTTTTTAGCTGACATTCACATTATGTTCTACGGTCACCTGAAGAGGATTTTAGGTCTTCTTAAATTTGCTTTACAAACAAACTCCTGAGGGAGGACTTTACTTAAGTAGGTGGTTACTTTCTTGAGAATGCAAACTTGGAAAGGCAAATCAGGCAGATTGGTAGCTGTAATGCCCAAACTGATTACCTTCTTCACTTGTAGTTGGTAACCGGTCATCTGCATTTTGTAAATCATCTTAATTCTCCTTCAAGAGTTTTGAACTAGTGTAGAGATTTAGATTTAGTGCTTTGCTGCTTTAGCTTAGGCCTTATCATTAGAGAGGATTTGTCTGCAGTTTTCCTTAGGCAGACATTTATCAATAGAAAATAAGGCTCATGTGTCTGCCTTTGAATGGATGCTTTGACAACAGTAAAAGTGAATGGTCTGATGAGGAGTGGTTTGACCTGGACTACTCCTCTTTGAGTTAAAAAAGTATTGATCTGATCTAATCTTTGAATTGCAGAAAATTACATTTGATATTACACTTTTTTGCTTTCAGCGTCCTCTTTAACCTTCTGTAAAGACATTCACCGATCCCTACCAAGAGGCTATTTCAATACTTAGTCATCTTACAGGCTTCGGAAGCTTAATTCTCCAGTGCCTTGTGACATCATTCAAACACCATCTTTTTATGTTGTGTATTTTACCAATAAGGGCTAATTATAGTATATGGCTAATAATTAAGTGATTGCCTCTTGGCTAAGAGAGAATCACTAATTCACAAACATGTGAACACCCAAAATTAATTCTGAAAAAGATGGTACACAGCATCAACAAAGTGAACAAAACAGCCTGCAATCATATATACCTCAGATATTGCCTACTTGAAATCACTCTATTTTAGGGGCTATTCCCAAGTATGTCACAAGAGGTGCAGTAAAGTCTATTTGTTAATTCATATTCCAACTTGAAAACAAATTCTCAAATCATTTTATAAACTAGTTAGCAAGGCTTGTAGACCTTCTATGGAACTAGGTTTCCTGTCTGGAAGTTCAAACTCTCCCCAGCTCAGTAATAAGCAGGAATACTACAAGAAAAGTACACATTTGATATTATACATCATCATCTTAAGTCTTACCTCTGGTAAAATTAACATGACATCGACACTTCCAGTTGTTGTTACAGTGGTTCCTAAAGCAAAAGACCCAACAAATTTCACTTCCTTGGGTGCCATGAACTGAAAAGATCCTTTAGCATCTGGTAAGGCTAAAGGGTCACAAATATTCTTGTCTTTAAGCCATCTGGTGACATTCAACTGAAAAATAAAACAGAGACAATTCTCTTATAGAGCTACCAAATAAATCCAAGCCTTATCAGTATTATCATTAAAGTCATTAGGTTGAAGCTTGGCAGCAGATTGTAAAGGATCAATGGCAGTTGAACATGAGATGAGAAAAACAATTAACCTCCATAAATAGAAACATATGTCTATGCAAGCATCCACCCATACATAGGTAGGTATATATACACATACATTTTACATATATCACATATATACATATGTCTCCCACTTAATGAATGTTTGCCATGGTGAACAGCATAAACAGGAACCCATATCTTCTACCACAAACTATACCAATGAATGCTAAGGAACACATTCAAAAGTTGTGACTTCAGGGTGACAACGCAAGAAGATAAGATGCCAATTTTCCATCTCTCAGTCAATCCGCCATTCAGATTTACTGTGTTCATCATCATCGTCTACATTTCATTCCTGTTACGTGTTATTTTGCATGTTCCTCATATTTATTATTAATTCCTGTGATACATTTTTAATTTACCCTATTACTTACAAGATTTTTTTCTTTTAAACCTCAAATCATCATTCATTAATCATCAACTATTCACTAAAATTTCAGTACTGGAGTGCTTAATAATGGTACAGTATTACAATTAGTTAATATGGTTATAATTACAGTTATTATTACAATACAGCAGATATAATACAACCTCCCTTAGCGGGAGCTCAACCAAACTCTTCCTCTCGCAACGAGAGCTTCGGACTGACTCATGCTTCTAACACAATACATCATTAACATGTCAATATCATCAACCCTATCAGGAAAAGGTCACATACAGATTCTTGAATTGAATGTTCTTATATCTTCACAAGATCTACTTAGCGTAAATGACCCTACAAGACACAAAATCTTTACCTATTTCTGATAACTTGTTTATCAGAACAAGTTATCAGACTATAGAACATAATACAGTATGTTCTATAGTCTTAACACATACCTGATATCTTTGTTTAGTCTTAGTGTTGCCTAACTCATTAACATAACAATTTTAATTTCTATTAATGCAGTTATTAAAGTAACAAATCAATTTATCATATATTTCATAATTAATCAGTATTATTTAATTTATTAATTTCTCTATTTCTATTCAAATCAATATCTGCTTGATTGTTGAAATTTATATCTTATAATTACCTTACACCTGTTTGGACAGCAATGTTGAGTGATTGTAGTGAAGTGGTTGAAATATCAAGGGCTTAGAAACTCAGAAACTCTGAACTTACTTGATATATAGATGATGCTGGCAGGGACTTTACAAATGTTGCAAACTGATTCAGCCACTGATTTAGCTGATGACGATGCTTAGACTTCATGCTGATCTCCAAAAAGAGTTCCTCCATCTGAACAAGAATTTAAAAAATTTTCAGACCACCAAAAATAAAAACTACTACTGCAGCAAGAAAATTTTAAAACTAAAAAGTACCTCTCATATTACCATTGTGTTTCACAATTCAATTGCTCCTGCCAGATTTCAAACACATAGACTGATGTACTTGAAAGATCTATAATCTCTGTAAAGTAAGTGCAGATAAGGTATTGTTGCCTAATGACTTCAATCAGAAAAAGAACAAAAACTTAAACCCTTTTTACCATATGAATAATTTTTTTATTTACATTTAGTTGAATTTCCAAAGATACTCATCCATAAGAAGCAAAGCAAGAGGTAGGAAACCTACAAAGCTGAGACAAATAAAATCTTTTGAAAATGACTAACAGCCTCCCAAATAAAATTCTCTATTCAATATGAGATGTAATTTGAAAGACTACTGATCAATTTTTTATTTAATTTACTTTCACTGTATACAGCTCCCACCCCCCCTACTCTTTATTTTTATGGATGAATAATTTTGCCTAGTTAATTAGAGCTGGATAAGAAATAGGATTCTCCAGAAGATGATTCATCCTATCATTACTACCCATCTTACTGGAAACATTAGGTATATACATCATAGTTGAGTGGTAGTCTCTGGTTAATTGACAGTAACAATATGTTCATCGCCTGGTTAAAGAATAGAGGTCACCAAACTAGTTCTGTCTTCTTGCAGAAGTTGGAATTTTTAACTCCTCTGCATATCTTCCTGTAATTTTTCAACAATATATCTGACAGAAGACATTTTTAGCCATCAGCAGTATTTATTTTGAAAATACCAAGATACACATAGGAAGGATAACAAATACAAGGTCCACGTCGGGAGACACTGTCTATTCAGTTGCAATATACAAATAGCATTCACTTCTACACTTTTTTAATGTGGTACAGCAAAGTTATACCATATTTCTATTCATATTTCATGCTTAAGCTACAGATCCAAACTATCAAATGTAATGGAAAAAGGAAAATATAAAACATGCAATTATTTTTTAAGAATTACATTAAGCAACTGGAATAAGAAAAATTTAATTTGCCAAAATAAAGTCCAAAGCAATTTAAAATCAGGGCAAGCTCATGTATATGATATATGAACTCCTAAGCTGATATGAATATAAGAATTGTACAGTATTCACTTAATGTAAACTTTGAAAACATATACACATAGAACTTATAGTCTTACCTGCATTCGGAAGAGATTTGAATGGTACAACGTTTGCGTTTCTCGTAATTTAGTCAGTTCATCAACAGTTGGAAGTCTGTACAGCTTTCCATCATCAGCTTCCATTTTAGCAATTTTTGAAGGTTCTTCATCCTGTAATTCATTGGTCTAGTCACTTTAGAGCAAACATCAAAGAACTGTAATTCAAATCAGCCTCATTATCTCAAAAGGATTAATGCTGAATAACATGAAAGCTCAATAACTGTTATTTCTCTATGCTCATTCCATGAAGCCTGATTAGCTTAATAAATGTTGAAAAAGTGCCTAATTTGTATATGTGAATTGAAGATTAAATGCTTTCTTCACCTCTTTTGCTGAATTTGCTTAGGGGAAATGTATATGTGAGGAAGGGGTTATGTCTTCTTAAAGTCCTAAGAAGTTGAGATGCCAAAGAACTGGATGCGTGGGTTGGTTGGGTGGCCACAGTTTCAAAATGAAAACTATATTATACTTACTATGATCCTTAGTTAAAGAGTGTCAGTACTTCTAAAGAAGGTTTATGAGTACTATGTTAACAATAAAAAAAAAATTATTAAAGGGGAGGAGTATTGTAAAATACAAAGAAGTTTAGCTAAGTAAAAGTGGTTTCCAATAGACAGATAGAGATGCAGAGGTAGGAAATTACTTTGACCTTCATTTACCATATCAATGGTACAGTACATGAATGGGTTTTACGTTCGTATTTGTCAATGAACTCATAAAAGTGAAATCTTCAGTAATCTTTAAGATTCCAAATAAAAGAAACTGATACAAAATATTAATTAATCCAGTCGCAATTCTGTTCAGTTTTCAAATCATTGTGATAGAAGCAACATGTACATGTAATCCTTCACATTTAAGACCAGTGCAAGCATCAAAATAGTCATAGATTCACTTACATGAACAACTCCAAAAAAGGATGTTAACAAATAGGATGCCAAATATGAAAAATATATACGTTCCAAGAGAAAATGACTGAAAGAAGGAGGTGGATGTTGAACAAGGTAGCAGCAATTGTATGCTTAGATTTGGTTTTGCTAATTTCATGCATATACAAACTGAATATCTGGTAATATGATAAAGAGATGACACCAAAGGATCTGCTTTTCTACTGTTTTCTGAATATTTACTTTTTCTTTTGAATGTCTTATCAATTATCCATCTTTTAGAAGGATTTTTAGAGTTTTA
>BDMR012750555.1:0-10729 GCA_002091895.1 Caridina multidentata
ATAAATAAAAAAATAAAAATAAATAAATAAATAACTAAACAAAAAACAAAACAAAAAATAAACCAAAAGATTAGTAAAGAAAGCCACAGGGTGAGAGAAAGAGGCAGATCTGGAGTGCATTCAGACGCCAAGAGCCCAGGAGAGAAGTTGAAAGAGGAGGGGAGAAGTGAGGAAGAGAGGAGGAGGCAAGGAAGAGCGACAGTAGGAAGTGTCGATGTGATTCTCAACAATATAAACTTAAGCAGTGATCTTCAAGAAGGGAAGAGAAGAACAAGCGACAAAAGCTTAATGTTATTTTAGTGAAGTTGCGTGCATGAAACTGTCAAATATACAGAATGGCTATGATGAGAAAACCAAATAGACAAATATATTAAGTAGACGATAAATAACTTTCACAGACAGGGGGAAACAAAAGATAGAGAGAAAAGAAAAGAAAAACTTAAAGTACACCGGAAATGTTCAAAGAGAAAGTGCATCATGGACATTAAAATGAAATAGTATAAAAACTAATGTGTGAATAAATAAAACACAGCTAATGCCTATATAGTTGACGATACTTTTTATAACGTCAGCGATTCCTTGGATGTTCCTGTATATTACGTGTGATTGGCTACTAGCTCTTACCTTAAATTTTCTTTTCATGCCATATACTTGTATGTTTACTCTATTTATTTATTTGTTTATTTATTTAATTTTTTTAATCAGATAGTTTTTTAGTGTCTGATGCTCTAGATCATATTAGAAATTTGCACATAGAGTTTTCCTTGCTCTTGTCTAAAGTCTGAAAGATTAGGGTATTTTTTCACGAAAGGAATTCATTTATGTTTTGCTTTGAGCTGACTGAGGAAAGGTTTTCCAGTACTTTTCGTGTCCTTGTATTGCTGATATTGTATGGATAAATAAGTACGCAGACATATTGTGGTTATCACCTTCAGTCTCAAAGATTTCATTAGGCAGAATTTATCGGATATTGAACAAATATTTTGATGGCTTTTCTACCCTTAGTTGTATGAAGATAGGTAGGATAATGAAATTATTTTTGATGTTGTGAATGATTGATAATAATTAGATTTTAAGTCAATATTGTTTTGAGTATTTAAAAAATAAAATTGTTTAGTACATTAGCTTGGCTGAGATGAGAATTCTATTTAGATGTCTTGTTATAGAGACTGTAAGGCTTCTCTGAGGTTTTGTAATAATTTTAGGGCATGATGGGATATGAATCTTAAAGATGACTTACAACATTCAGAGGGTAACAGATAATGTGAAACATTCATTCACTATTAGAAATACAAAGGAGCCATTGATTTAATTCCATAAGCAAAGGTTTAAAGGTTTAATGTAAGGACCAGCCAAAATATGGGGGCCTTGTATTGGAGCATATCCTCAGGATTTTGCAGTTTGAAATTTTGGTTATAAGTGGTGACCTTGTCATCAGCTAGAAATATGCCTGATTCCATGTACTATTTGTGTACTCAATTATGTCTCAGCAGATTTAAATGTTTACCGATGTTTCTTCATTTAGTTTAAAGTAAGTGGCAGTTACTATATTTCAAGATGACCACTTTCATCCTCCATATATTTTGCTTTATGAGTCTGTTTAATGTAATAGCATTTCTGGTTAACTTTAAAATGTGTCTAGAATGGAGGGCATAAGGACAAGACAGTGACAACATAAAAATGACAGCCAGAGATGAATATAAATACTTTCATTACTTTTGAAGAGATGTTGAGACTTTTACTTGGCAGAAAGTATAATGACCAAAGAGAAATAAAAAACACTGTACCAGAGATTGCAAGAGGTGTGTGAGTTTGTATATGTTTGTTTTAATATCCCTGTACAGTATACAAGTTCTCTGATGGGATGCCACATCACAGTGAGTAGAAATTGTGTTCTTGCACAGAAGAGAGAGAGAGATCTTTAGGGGCCGTAACTCACATAACCTTATAAACTGTGACATAATATACCCTGTTCATCCAGAGCTTTGTTTTGAGTGATTTCATGAAATCTGTTTCAAGACAAACATGCATTGGTTCTTTGACATTAACCATATAGGCAAATGAGAAGGTAGTGTCAGTGGAAGTATTATAATGTTTGACAAGTGGACTTCTTAAGACATACAGTAATCCCTCGGTATGTTGCGGATCGCACATCGTGCATCGGTAATATTGTTGGTTCTCATATGGAACATAATTATCTGACTACTGTATTGCGGATTCGTGAAAAATGATGTGTAAGGAATAACACTACAAACTACACTTTAATTAACAAAATTTATGAAAATATTAAAAAAAAAACATTTCTGTATATGTAAAGTAATAAATAACACAAAATGTTTAGGTACAGTACTGTACATATACTTTACAGCACAGTACAGTACTATACATTCTTTTGCTGATTATATTTTCATAAACGTAATACTGTTACATTTCTAGCGCTGTGTTACTGAGATCATTTAATATTAATTCTGGTTGCTTTCAGCCCAAAGGTTGCAAGATGTGGACTGGTGACAATGTCCATTATCAGCTGTTTACAATGGGATTTAATAATACCAAACCTTATTCTTCATCACAACCTCTGCGTGTCCTTATCAGAAGCAATGTCCATGGACTCTCAAGATTTAGAGGTCAAAATGTAAGTTTTATATTAAGTGTATATAAATTCTCACGTTTTCTCTTTGATTTCCATCATAATTGTCTTTTTCATAGCTTTCTCTATAGAGATAATTTTAGCCTATGTACTTATTTTCACTACAGTATATTGTATGTTGATCATTTATACTTTATTCATAATGGATTGAGTTGGTGTAAAATTATGAGAATTTCTAAAGTACACCTGTCTGTTGACACATTGCCTATCAAAAGAAAATAAGATATGGAACCTAATAATAGATCTAACACTTATTGAAATTATTTTCAATAGTGCTTATGTTAAGTTGCAAAGTACATACAAGTTTGATTGTTGATTTCAAACTTCTGTGCTGTAGTTCATGACACTTAAATATCTACTATAGGACTACAGGAGTGGAAAGTAATCTTTTGATAACAGATCAGATAAGAAAATCTGATCTAGAATATGTTACACTGCATTATACTAAAATATAGGTTTAATATACAGAGTATTGCATGTTCTTGAATTAATGTTTGCATATACGGTAGTTAAATCGAACAACACTTTTCTTCTCATTTGACAAGATCATATGTTTCACAGCATTGATATATATACCATATTTATTTTGGGCTATTTACATATGATATCCATGTGAAATTTTGTTTCAGAGTGACTCAAAAGCATTTGTTATATATCCAAAACCGGAGTACCAAGCATATTTTGGTTGTGAAGTTAACACGATCTCTGAAATAACCCAGCAGTGGGTAGAGCTTCTTGTTCGTCCTAATGCTGCTCTTCTTGAAGGTAAGGTATAAGGGGAGTAATATGTAAACCACACTTTGGAATTGATTAACTTTGTTACTGAGAAAATGGTGTTGTTAGGGTATCAACCCATATACAGTATATATACTGTATATATTTTACTGTTTTTACTTTTATTGCTTGAGCAGATGACAAAAATCTTCTGATTTTCAAAAGATTATTAGACAGAGAAACACAAATTTGACAGGCATACATGAATTATATCAACCTATTTTATGTATTTTGGGGTCCAAGACTGTTATCTGTCCATAGGAGAATTGAAGAGTATTTAACCCTGATAAAAGTTACCAGATGTCCAGCAAAAGCAAGACATATCCAGTTTCCAATTTTGTGTCCATCATCCAAGAGGGATTTCCAAAATACATGGAATTATCCAGCATTTTTATAAAATCAACTAAAATAAAGGCTCTTCCTTTATACTTTTCAATTTCTATATTTTCTCATTACCATTTATGAAAGGCTTTGAAAAAATTGTTAATCTGTTGATGGGAAGTCTTATTTGCATCAAAGATTCCAACTTCTGTGGTGTATATTTATTCAGTTAGTACTATCAAAGGAGGTCAGCACTCTGAACTGAGTAAATTATAATAATAACTTATAGTATGACTGTCCATAGAATTAGTACACATCAAAGTGATTGTTGAACATCCTAAACTACAAACTTTTTCTCCTTTGAATCATGTGCCAAAAGCTGGCACTAGGAGAATTAAATTAGTGTGAAATCTTTGGTTGAAGTAATGAATTCTCCTTGGTAAATCTTATTATTATGTATAGTTTACTGTGCAGTGGAACCTTGGTTTACGAGCATATTTCGTTCCGGAAAAGTGTTCGTAAACATTTTGTGATACATACAGTGATGCAGTGGTGTGTGTGAAATACAGTATGAATATGATGCTTTATTAAATAGGTGGAAGAAATATTCTTTTAGTTCTTTAATTACATAGGTGATCTTGTTTACCTAGCTTTCTCTTGACTTGTCAGCACTGCATTTTATGACAATGCATAGTGTATTTTATAATTTGAGCAACATTTTATGCTCAGATAAGTGTTTTCCTTAAGGAATGTGGTAGCTTTTGGATTTCACATTTCCAGTGTTTACCTTACCTAAGTTATATTATCTTGGTGTAATGGATAGAACATGGTCCACAGGCTGCACTCGGGCGTTATATTTTTTTTTCATGTGACTTTTCATTGAGATTTAACTTTGTAGGGTTTTTGCCTCTTAGAATAATACTGTAATTCTTAGTAATGTATTTTTGTATATTAAGAAAAGTTGATTTTGTAATTTTGACTTTTGAGAATTGTTTTCTGATAATCTAAGGGCTCTGTATTTTACTAAATGAATTTTATTCTTACAGTTCGGGTCTGTGAAAGTTCTGGTGAGCTGTTAAAATCAGAACAGAAAAGTCTCGCAGCTGTTCTGAAAGACGGGAAGCAGCCTCACATTAGTTTTGCACCTCAGCAGCCCTTATCAACTATCTATGCTGTTTTCAGTGCTCTCTTAGCATTATCAACAGGAGACTATCTCTTACAACATGATGTAAAGACTGAGGCTTTTATCAAGCTTATGAAGGCTGTTGACTCAAACAAGTAAATACAGATTTTTGTTTTGTTACTAATGCAACCTTTCTTTTGAGGAAAGTTTTTGGTCAGAGAAGGTTTCAGGGCCTCATGCCTACTCTTCAGTGTGATAAGGATTACTTTGTCACACTGAAAAGGAGGCATGAAATCCTGAAACATCTGTGATTTAAACTTTCTTCAAAAGTGTGTTTTTATCAATAATGAAAATAGATATACCTTTACCAGTGAACAATTTTAGATTGACGTTTTCTTTTTGAGTTTTTATTTTAATTGAATTTACTTATTTATGTCTTGCTGCATTGTAAGGTAATCTTTGTGAGGCAGGTATATAAGTTTGTGTCCAGTAATTGTTCATAATGCTCATAATATTATTTTTGCAGTGATGCTGGCCTGCAGACATTTGATTTTCATGATGCATACTCATCTGCATCTGCATACACTCGCACCCATGCTAAGCCTCCCTGGCTAGCTATTGATACGCACATCTTGACACCATTTCACATGAAGCATTATAAGATTCCTGGAACATTCCCTATGGATAATCGTAAGTACCTTATATTACTTCCCTTATTATAAAAGAAGCTTTACGTATTAATTTCTGTTCCCGTGAGTATGTTTCTACTTTTATTGCTATATAACAAGCTGCCTACTTTATGTATTTATTTTTTTGTTTGTCAGATCACATTTGATCAGAAATTTATGGAGATTTAAAGCTTGTCAGTGCATTGCATTAGATATGTTGACATCAGATCATTTTGTTATTTCTTGTTTTGTTTCCTTATAAATGTAAGAATTAGTTTCTATTAGCGTAGGTAGGTTATTGTCCAGAGATGAAAGAATACAAGTATTTTAATTACATATCTGTAGTGATATTGGCTAAGATATGCTTAACAGGGATTTAAGCATGTTAATACTGGTTGCTTGATTGCAATATTTTTACAATACTGTAAGGATGATGCAGTTTACTTACAATTTCTGACTGACAGTTGAAACATGGGAAACTGATACATTTTTCTGTATGTTTGTAAAATTCTGTCCCATAGTATAGTTCACATTTTTGTAAGTCTTACATTGTGCTGAGTTGCAAAATGCTTATTTCTCTGATGCTGCATGTCATTCCTGTCTGTTGTTGTCATTCATTACCATTAATATTGAAGGATACATTCATTTATATATGCTACAGCATATAGTCAGTTCTGATTAAATTATTTTATACTTCATTCTTGCAGCCACCAAAAAGCTGACAAAACGAGAAAAGAAGAAGATAAAAGAAAAAGCAAAACTAAAGAAGAAACTCGATGAGCTTAGCAAAGCTGAAGACAATCTAGACGAGGAAAATTATTTGTGAATATGAATTTACAGCAACTGTTTTTATTTGATAATCATATTTTCTAAGAGGAAAATGCTGTTACGTATATTTCCTTAGATGAAAGCAACACCCTAATGTATAGTGTTCATACAGAGGACAAGTCATATTATATGGTCCATACATGACAACAGACTTTAAAACTTGGAATGAGAATATTTATACTGTGATCTTAATGTGCAAAAAATTACTTTATGTATTTGGAATTTTTTTTTTTTATAGCCAGTACTGTATCTGGCTTTACTAATAGCTTATGCATATGATTTTGTTATATTACTTTTGGAACATACTCTATAGATTGCTTGATTTGGAAGACAGATATGAAAAATTATTTTGATCCTGTGTTTGTGTTCTAGTCTCTCATTGCTCAACAATAGCATTAGGCTCATTTCTGTTGAAGATACCTTCGGAGACTGTCTAGCTTGTTTTTATCTATTTTCTTATTTTGTATAAGCAGGTTTGTGATTACTATTTTGGATTTATTAGTTAAGGCTGGAAAATCCTTATATGTTTTCTTAAGCTCTTATTTTGTATTTGAACTTTCTCTTTTTTATTTTTTGTTATCTTATAGTTGGCAGTACTCTGTGTCTGCAGACTATTGCATACTCTTAAATCAAGTTGTTGTTGTTTTTATTTTTTATTTAGGAGTAGTGTTCAATTTTTTTTTTTACTGAGAACGGTACAGAGGCTTTTGTTACCATTGGCAGTATTTTGTGCTCAAGTTATTACAAACATTCCTGGCTTCTTTTGAATTATATCTTTTTATATTTAAGCATTGATACATATTTTGAGAAGATAATCCTAGTTTAGGCTAACATTGGCTTTTACTAAATAAAGAAACAAATTAAAAAAAAAGAACCTTAGTGCAAAAAGTAAGATGTAGTCATATGAAGTGCATTATGAGGAAATGCATTGCTATTTATTTTTTCTTGGTTGAAATATATTTGAAATGTAATAAAATTGCATAGTTCAACTAGACCATTAAATGTAAAGGCCACACATTATGCAATGTTATTTTTCTTTATATCTTATGTAGTGAATAGAGCTCACATATAAATTTTTTCAATAAATGTACTTTTGTATATGACTTCTTTTTACCTTTGCATGTTAACTCTTGAATACTGTATTTCAGAGTGGGCCATATTTTGGATGTGAATATGATTTGCTGTTGAATATCTCTATTCATAACTGAAGAGCTGTTAGAAATAATGTTAAAGTACAGAACTATGTCCCAGGATTGCCTAGTCAGGTTGGAAATCTGTTGGTTGTTTCAGAACTACGAATACCTGGGGTATGGACTTAGCCCAGACCTGGGTGGTTTTGCTGAAATTTCAAACACTTGGATGATTAGGTCATTGATTTTATACTGTTCTGCCATGGAGCTAAAAGTTTACGTCTGTCATTCCTAACATGATATATTTCATTGGTACATAAAGGTTCATTGACCCGCAGTAGACATGAAAAATCCCCCGTCTTTTCATCATTTCCATGGAAGCGCCAAACACTAAAGCAAGACATTGTCCACTCTCATTAAATCTTTGGGTCAAATTGTTCTCTTTCTACATATTTTTCAGGACAAGTACCGGTAGCTAGTGTCCAACATGCATACTAGAAGTGAAATAAAAGAAAACTGTCCATTAGTGCTTAATGGACAACAGATAATCTGTTGCTCCTAGACAGGATGTAATACTGCAAAGCCCAAGTCTGCAAACCTAAAGTACTGCTCAAGGTACCATCTCTTAGGTATTACTTGTACTTTGGTGCAAGTAATGCTCATTTTGAGCTTGACTGCACTCAAGAAGTTGGCTTCACAGCTCAATCAAGAGGTTACATGACTTAAAGAATTAAAATTTACTAGTAGTCACTGTTGGCAGTTAAGGACTGTGCCTCCACACCATTCAACTTTTTTTTTATCCTCCAGCTAAGCAATGCACAACCACACAGGCTATGTGCTGGGTTTTAAACCCTAATCATATATATATCAGCCCAAATTTTTTCTGAGACTGGATCTAATTAGGACACAGGGAAATTAAATGCAATTGTATTCTTTTGATTTTTATATAGAGAAGTAAGAATATAAAATATATCTTTGGATGTGATTAAGTTTGAATAATAAGAAATAAATATATATCACAATGGTTCTGATATACAAAGTACAAAAGACATGGAATAAACAGTTACACCATATCAAACCTAGACTTCACTTTTGTCCTTTTATGGAATTCACTAATACCTACAGCATGAAAATGTGTATTTCCAAGAGAATCCAAGTGCTGAAAAGACTATCATTATGCAGCCCTAGAACTTTCAACTTTAGTAACTAAACTGAAAAATATAATTACACAGAATTCAGATAATAATTTGATTTCCTCTTCTTATGTCTATATCTAAAGAGGCTTTATGGTTATTTTAGTGAAAACAAAAAATAAATAAATTTTTGTGGCCTTAAATACTCTAACACCATATTGTATTTGTTCCATTACTTTAACTCTCATCAGTTAGAGAATTAGAGAATTAAACAAACTCCTTTAATTCATGTGTTTTAAATGGATGCATGTTCCTAAGGAATAGCAATGCAGATAGAAAAATTTAATGTATAACATCATTACATGGTAATGAATGATGCCTACCTACATTCACACGCAACTGCAGATAAATAATGTAACAGTAAAAACTATGTAAAAATAATGCATTCATTCCATACCATTTATACAGAAACTACAATGACCATTAAAAATTACTTATGCATATCAGAGATGAGATCAGGTCACTGAGGTAATGTGGGAACAGCAATAAAGCTAAATGCAGGAGCCAAAGTTGAAACTTTTGGAGCAACAGGAACGCCAATCCTCCGAAGAGCATGTCGCTTCATGTGCTTGCTGAGGTGATCAGAACGCATGAATTTAGCACTGCAAGTGGAGCAGGCAAACTTCTTTTCACCCGTATGAGTTCTCTTGTGACGAGACAATTCGTCTGATCTTGCAAATCTTCTGTCGCAATCTTCCCACGAGCACTGGTATGGTTTTTCACCAGTGTGAGATCTCATGTGAGATTTTAAATGAGAGGATTTGTAATAGGTTTTATCACAGTCACTAAAAGTGCATTTAAAAGTTTTCTTCCTGTCTTCTTGACTGGCCTGTGCTGGGCTTGACGATAGTAATATGGGAGACAAGACAGTAGAAGTGACATTGCTTCCCTGAGGAGCAACAAACAAATGAGTTATTCCTGGGCTAGATACTGGAATCATAGCTGAAGATCCATTAACCTGTGCTAAAATAATTGGCGTGCCTGACTTCACAGGGATCACAGATGGCATCTTTGGTGCAATCGCTACAAGTTTGTTGGTTCCTTGTGAGGTTTTCGTAGTGGCTCTTGAGGAAAGCTCAACAGGGGCAGCTTGAGAGGCAGGTACTGATACAGAGTCTACCAAGAAACTAGGATTCTCTTGGACTTCACGGTCAGTATCCTTGGAGTGCACAAAGATCTGTTCCTGAGCAGTGTTCACACTGAGAGGGGGAACAGACACCTGATTACCAAAGTTGCTTTCACAGGAAAAGGATGAATCTTCATCTGATTTATACTTCTGATCGCAATCATCTCGAGCATAGTCGTAACTATACGCTTTACGTTCTGCCAGTGTAGCAACTCTTGGATCCCTTGGCTGAGACTGATGCCGTTCTGCTTTCACAATGACAGACACTGGAACTCCAGAACAAGAACCAGGGGTAGATGACCTAGAGCAAATTCCAGACAGGGCAGGGCTTGGGGAGCGGGGAGGAGAGTATGGTGTATGAGGTGGTGTCTGACTCATCAAGACCTGTATAGAAAGAAAAAAAAATTCTTAATACTCTGTGCTCACAGATCTGTATTACCAGGCTGAAAAACAAAAGTAAAAACCTAGATATTACATACGTAAAAAAGGCAGCAACTCAAGACACAATAATCTAAATTATATAAATGTATTTATGTATTTGCAACATGATTACTCATTATAATTGACAAAGGAACAAAAATTTACCTTTGCTAGATCCGAATTGGAGAACTTTCTTTTCTTGAGATAAGAGTGGTCAATTGATTCTTCGGCATCGGACTCCAGTGAATGATGCATTGGAGAAATGCCTCCTTGTGAGGAAGGAGGAGAGGGAGGGAAATGAGAAAGAGGAGGGGTCTTATTTGATCGTTATCTTATTGATATTATATATATATGCAAGATGTCGTTCGTTCTCATCAATCGGGGTAGACTTTATTTATTTACTTGTCTGCTTATTTTAGAAACTGTTTTCTTTAAATAACATTTATTCTTTTCGGAGAACAAGCTGAATAGCATATTTTCATTAACTATTAGTCAC
>BDMR012750556.1:0-10741 GCA_002091895.1 Caridina multidentata
ATGAAAGGCTTTCAATTTGGTCCATAAAAATCAAGACCATGACCTTGAAAACATTATACATATGCATGAAAAGGCTGGCAGCACACATCAGGAAGTGCAGAAAGCAGGAGAAAGCTTCATTCTGAAGTTATATGGGGCAACTAACTGCAAATCCCTTGATCAGTATCACTATATTGCTTATAAGCTAGCATTAGTTCGAAGTTCTTTAAGGTACTCCTTTCTCTTGGCAAGTTTACCTCCAACTATTGTTGCTGCAAAACAACATTCATTGCGAACATATCTCACTGCTCAGTAATGGATGGGAAACAGATAACAACCAACAGAATGGGGATGGAGGCTATAGAATATCCTCATGCCTGTAGAAAGTTACCTCCATATTGCAATTGACACCTTGCTGAATATGGTATCCTGTGGTTGCAAAGCTGATGGTTGTGGATTGCAGAAAGCTGGGTGTATTTTGCCCCTCACTATGCAGCAAATACAGTGCCCAAACCTGCAACAATGAAGCTTCAACATCATATGATATGAATATTCATGAAGAAGGAGCTGAAGCATCAGTACCTGGGTTGCTAGACACTGATGATGACAGTGATGAATAAATAGTGATCATGTTGTGGAAAACATGTGATTAGAATGAAACTGAAAAAGTAAAATTCAGAACTCTGTAAATAAATTCATACTAAGTAGCATCTGAATATACCTATAAGTACTATGTAGTAAGTCTAAAACAGAATCATGTTTCATACGTTACTTTAATGCTGTTTTAGTGTGAAACAATAACTCTGAAAAAATAAACAAAATACTGTAGGTCATACTGTATTGTCAACGCTATATCCTTGCAATTCATTACAATCTGGTTTAATGATATGAATTAATATTGATCACATTGCAACCAGTTTTTTATTATTACTAAGTGCAATGTTTATTTCTAAGAATAAAAATTAATCATTTAACCTTCAAGTACTGTTTTTATCCTGTCACATAACTGATGTTATAATTGGATAGCCTGGGTCTAAAAACATATATTTGGACTCGTACAGTACTTTGCATATCTATTACTTTGCATATCTATCTTGTGTGTAGCCCGAGATGTGACATAAATGAAAATCGGCGGACATATTGGACGCCATCTCGAATTCCCGCTTTGCCACCCAGTGGATTTTTTGGGACTTTTAATGTGTTATTCCAGAAATTTTTCTAAGCATTTTTTGAGAACTTCAACTTGTTACTGATTTGTTCCAGTTTTAAGCTATTACTACTAGACTAACTGATTAATAATAACCTGGATGAGACAGAAACTTAAAAAATGCACTGGAAGAGACATCAAGACCATTTAGGCATAAATTTACCTTTATGAAAAATAAACTTCAAAAAGTGCGATGCAAAAGCAATATCCGTTTCAACAGAGCCATTTCTTTCCATAAATATTTTAGTATTTTTCAAACATAACTTCTGATGTTCAGATGTTCATTCCCAGGCCTTTAATGTCATGAAACTGAGGGGGAAGACAGGAAAAAGTCAGAAGCACTCGTTTTATTTTTTAATTTCGCTCTTCCATTCGAAACAGTAACTTCGTAGGTAAAAGGAGTGACTTCCATTAACTTGTGCTTTTCGGTTTACTTTAAAAATAAAGTCACCCCCGGAGAGGACTAAAAATAACTAACAGTAAAACGTTACTAAAAGTGCAAGGAAATGCTCTAAATTATTAAGATCATATATACTCATGCATGTATAGAAGCGATCAAGCAGGTCTAAATAACGAATAATAAGTACAGTTTAGCTGAACAATGCTCCATATGACTTCTTGAAGACACTAGAAGTACGGTGATGCATATGCTAAGCCTGAACAATCGCGCAAAAAACCGAGGGGTGACTAATACCCACATTGCTAACAGTTGGAGAGTGAGAGGATTAAAGACAGTCATATGGAATCTGAGTACTAATTCTGATAGGGTCTGGTTAGGGAGAGAATAAGCTGATATTCGGTCATTTTTAATGTAGTAACAAACAGTACAGTAGATGGATTTCCGTATGTCACTGAATTACAATATACATGAAAGAAACAAAACAAAATTTTCTAAGTTGTCTTCCAGCTTCAGCTTACTGATTTTGCAATCTTGGCAACATAGCTAGTCTCTGAATAGCTGCTGAATAAAGCAACTGGTAAAATCACATTCAATTAAATTAATCTAGTTCAACTAACCAGCTATTTAGACAACTTTAGCCTCGGGTATAAACATGGTATAAACATTTTCAAACTGACTTACCTAATATCATCTAGTAGCATTAATATGCCTTACTTGAAACGTTTCAGATCCTCAGTTCATCTACTTTTGATTAATCCAATGCTTATTAGAAGAGTTTCTGGCTAAAGTGCGCGTCATCCTTTTGCCACACCCCATGAAATTACAGTTCATCAGTCAGCATCAAGCCAGAAAGGAAGAACATAACAAGGATGCTCTTGCAATAAATACATAAATAAATAAATAAATATATCAGTCAGTCAGTCAGTCAGTCAGTTAGTCAGTCAGTCAATCAATACATAGAACCGATTCTTTTAGAGACCTCTAGACAAATAAAGATGATGTATCAGGAAGCCAGCTAACATACTTTGGCTGTTTTAGGAACTGGTATTTGCATTATACACTTTTTTTCTTTATGACTGTGAATAATAAGTATTTCTTACATACGTAAAAATAGAGCAATTGCATAACTTTTATGGCACTAAGAGAACTCTAGCATTTAAATAAATGTTATGGCATTAAGAGTAACCACTACGGCACAAATATAAAAAAATATACGAAATTTTGTCACTTGCTCAGTCTATCATTTTCACATTTCCATCTTCCGTGACATGATGCCTTTTAATATGTGAGTTAAGATTACACTTTTTGGCACATTTGAAAGTGCAATATGGACAGGAATGTGGCTTTTCTCCAGTGTGGGTATATATGTGCTCTTTCAGTGCCACCTTCTGGGTCGTTCGAAACGGACAAAAGTGGCAAGCGAAAGGACGCTCGCCAGTGTGAACTCGAAGATGCGTCTGAAGGTGGCTCAAGCAGCGGCTCACTTTGCCACAGTAAGGGCAGGAAAGACAAGTAGTTCCTTCCGAACCACTGTATGGAAAATCTTGTTGACGAAGAGACATCAGGAAGTCTTCAGGGACCTCTCCCGGTTCAAGCCCTCGAGGAGAAGTGACATTGCTGCTGTCAGCTGAGGAAGACTTGAACGCAGAGTTGGCATGGAAAATATAATTCAACGGAGGTGATGTCAAGGGACCCTCCTCTGAATCTCTTGAGGTGCTGCGATCCTGAATGCTAAAGGATTCCTGATGCAATGAAGATAGCTTGGTGCCTACAGCATTCTGCTGTCCCCTGCTTTTTTCCTGGGAAGAAAAAGAAAAGGACTGTGGTGCTGCAGGCCAATAGTAATTTACGGCTCTAATACTACTGATCAATAAAGGCTAAACTAGAAGTCATCTTCGAGTAGTACTCATGCCTTCCTTACCTAGACCAGTCAACAGAAAATTTTAAGCATAATACAGTACAGTACTTGAAAATGTAATAGGAACTTTCAACAATTATCATATCTACAATTTTCTTAAGTTGTAAATAAGAAAATAAATCTCAAAAAGCAAGACATGCTGCGACTACCTTTACCAGTGAACAGAAATAAGCACAAAACATGAACAAAAATCACCTTAACAAAACTTAGTCAGGGGCAGATACATCCAAAATTTTATCATGAATTATAAGCATGGAATAAAGGTACTGATCAGTATTAGCTTATGGTTTGTGGATGTGCTAAAGCTTAGATTTCATTTTGATGTTTACGAATACTAGACGAATTGTTTCTTGGAAATAGCAGCAATGTAGTCTCTTAATTTTACTTGTTACAACTTTCATGTCAACAACCAGAACTATGCAGATTCCAACATTTGCATACAGTAATGAATTTTGACCAAATGTTACCCATCTTTCCAAGTGTTTTATATATACCATTCAAACAAGAGGAGACTATTCTCAAACCATTTTTAATATATCTTTTTTGTAACACTTCTTTATACCTTCTATTATTGCTTTTCATTTATTACCAACCTAAATAAGTGATAATATTTCATTTCAAGACCAAGCAATCATAGCAAGTATTTTCCATTATACCACATTGGCCTGATCAGTAAACTGTTTTTTAGCACCTTGGGTATGATCTGTGTCTTTTCATCAGATTTCCTCTGCAACATTTAGATAAAGTCAGGGTCAAGAGTGAATGTACCAGACACTACAGAACTCATTCTAAATAAGGAATACTCGAGAGGATCAAGTCATTTTAGTAATACTGTACCATTTGCATTAATCCCATCAGAATTACATCATCTTGGTTATCAAACCCATGATATTGTAACTCTGAGATGCAGATGTTACAATATCTTGATCAAACCCATGATGCAAGTAATATCAGTCACGCAAATTTCATGAGTGTAGCAAAGTATCAAAACCAAAATGTTGCTGTTTGAAGTCACGCATACCAACTTACTGGAGCAAAATGGTTACCATGACAAGGTGTTTTTTTTTTTGTAGGAAAAGGAAATTTGCAAATTCCAGTCAAAACGCGAAAAAAAATAACATCAATCCGTATTTCCTTGTAACTTACTTCTCAACATTATTTACATTTTGAATTTAAGTGATAAACAAATTTGTATAGCTGTTGTTATGCATGTGAGGGAAAAGGAGAGATTAAAAACACTTCTGTTTTGATCATATCCCTTTAAGTAGAGATAATTTATAATATTTTTATTTTATTACAATTTCATTCAGTCCTTATGGCACTATTGTATTTTATCTTAAACATTATAAGGAACTATTTAAAATCATGAAATAATAACGATAAAATCTTCCAAGTCTTTGTCGACCTGTAGCAATTGCATGAACTTGATTACCCCAAAATCGTCCACTCCACATTGATTGCACTATATTTCAAGCTAATCTGGTTATTCTGTTCCTGTATTTTCTTGGTAAAAGGTTGTAAAGTAATTTACTATTGTTTTCTTCTGCAGAGGGCTGACAGGATAGATCAGTTTCTCTTTCATTGTCTTCATTACCAAGATTTTTTTTTTTTTGTAAAAAAAGTGTCTTTGTTTTGTTTTAAATACAACCTTAAATGATGCACGAAAACCTTCGTCATACAGTTGCATATAATGTTTAAATAGATTAAAATGCTACAAATAAAAATATAAATACAACTCTTACTCTCACTAAAAACAATGGAGATGCACATATTCTCATGTGACATATAAGAACGGATTATATTCTTTTAAGAATATATTATTTTGTATTTCTGTTCAGTAAGGTTCTACACATCTACCACTTGTTTTAATATAACTGACTAGTATTTAAAAAGCATATAATGATGTTCAATACTACAAAAGGTGAAAGCCATATGATGCAGAATTGACGTGTTGTTCGGGGTGTTTGATGAGAACATGCTTATCGACCATATCTTTTCTTGTCGCACGGTAATCGCATAGTTTACAGAAGTAAGGCTTCTCCCCAGTATGCGTTCGGACATGTTTTCTCATGTTATTACGATGGTTCATGGTAATCGAGCAGTAAAGACACTGGTATTTTCTTCCCATCACTGGTGTCTGTGGCTGGTGAGAGAGGAAAGATTGTGGGTGATCTGCCGCAGCATGTGGTGTATACTGCCTCAGTCCACTTATGCATATGAAGCCCTCCCAAGCATCCTACAAGGAAGAAAAAAAAATAACAAAAACATAAGGTCATGCTTTTCTCTCTTTCACTCTCTTACTTTTATTTTAAATATTGACTTCAATACCTTACGCAAGAAATAAAGTTTTACTTGCTTCTAGGTACCCATACTTAATCATTTCAGCAATATCAAAAGGTATTTGGCATACAACAAAGCAGTGGCTTCCATCGCATAATGCTTGATGCCAAAAAATTACCCAGAATAGTTAGTGTTTTGTAGGCATTCCTTAAGAGGGATTTATTTTTAGCAAGCATTTTTTTTCTGCATCAAACAGAACACAGATGCTCAAAGATGGAAGTGGGGAGCAGAAAAGACTGGCTGATGGAGGATGAAAGAATAAAGCAGAATTATACCAGGCTTTGACAAATTGGCAGATCCTTCAGAAATATGGATCAAGACACAATGGGTTCACAGTTCTATGAGAGAGAAGAAGCTGAGGATAATAATTGAGAGACTGAGTAAGGGAGAGCATAAGAAAGCAAATACAGAGAAAGGTGAGTGTTCTGAGATGATATGTACTATCTATCAGGTGTCTCTGATATTTTAAAAGAAGAGCTGAGAAATGCAGAGAAGGTGGTTGGTTCCGTAGTGCCAAGAGAGAATGATAAAAGTGCAAGGTGAACAGATGAGGTGAAGGCTGTTGTGAAAGGGAAGAAATACATCTTTGACTATTACCCTTCAAAGCCCCTGATCAAATTGTGGCAAAGCCTTCAAAGAGTTATATTTATTCATAATGTGCTAAGGTTTCATATATTAAAACTCCTCAACCTCTAAACTTCCAACTTTCACAGCAGGTAACTATTAAGCAGTATTCAGACACAAATGCAGTTTTTTTACATTCTCATTCAGTGATATATGCTTCAGTTAACTTAAGAGTGGCATTGAGTACATAAAATTTACAGTTTGTGTATATTTGGAAAATCAGTAATAATAAGTTTCATACCAACATTGATGACACAAAATGTTGCAAAATTAGCAGCAAGACAAAAAAAAATTCGTTTTTTATAAAGGCCTAATTAGTTCATTGGTAATGGTCTGAGATTTCAAGTCACAAAGATGATGAAGAGCTGATACACAAAAAGAGACTTATCATAGTTCCACTCAAAAAAGTTTTTCACTTTTTTTGTAGTTGCTGTTTTTAGTTTTTAGTTTATTTGTACACAATCCTAATAAGCAGTCTCAGAGGTACAGTTTCAGCCAAAAGATTCAAGATCAACTGTCTAACAAAGTGACAAAGTGCCCACTGTAGCTGGTAACAATTACTGAGTAAGTTGAGAATGGAACAGTAAGAAGCCTTTACAGAAAAGTTCTATAATATCCTATCCTTGGCTTATCTGTAACTGTTACTAACTACAGTGAGCACTTCATCACAGCTGTACAGTGTAAGGTAGTGATAGATACTTAATCTTATCCTATGATTCTGTCCATATATGTAGGGACACACAAGCACAGTAAGGCAACACAGCCCCACGCTGGGTTTATTGCCCATCCTATATAAATCCAAATCCAAATGTGTAAGGACACTAACCTGGTATATGTTAAATGGACACTTAACCCTTACCTGTGACCATGTCTTTTATTGAAACTGGGTACCCAAAGCATTATTTATTTCTGTGAAATATTTTGAAGAAAAAAACAACAACAATGATAACCCTGTTTTTTGGTTGCCACAGATAAAAATACACACACACACACACATATTGACATTCACATTTACCAGTTCTGACCTTTTGCAATCATAAACTGATTTAACCAGAAAAAAAAAAACCTGTATGCCATCTCAGTTATACAAACTGTACTGTACACAAATTGAGATATTATCATCTGTTTCTTAATAACCCATTGTAAAGGAAGAAATTAAGTATCTGCTATAGTTTGAAAACCGAATTTCTGAGCAATTTGAATGATCACAGTTCTTCTAACAAAGTCTGAAATATTCTTTGAGAACATTTTGTGTGGTTTATCGTCCTTTTCAAGATGTTTCATCCTTTTCCTGAAGTATAAGTAATTCTCTGCATGAGAGCATATTCATCCTCTTTTACAATCCATGAGCTTAAGCAAGTGTATTCTAAAATGCTAAATTGTTGCCCTAAGTTTACTCTACAACATTAATGTATCCTTTTACAATCTATATTTTCTTCTCTTAACATAACCTTGTTGATTAATTTTAAATCAAACATACCTTCAAAAGTATTTTATCTTCATATATATAAAGGTGCCCACAAGCAAATAAAGAATACGACTGTAGCATGTCTTACTGTACAACTAAGTCACTGTATTCCCAATCTTCAAGCATAATACTGTTAAGTTTTTGTTAGTACAATACAGCATTTAACAAAAGAAAAAATTTAAACCCTCCAACACAGCTCTCAGTGATGAAACATGTGAGGCATATTTCGTTACCTTGCTATTCACTGGAAAGTATTTGCCAATCCATGATGCCTAGCATTCATATGATTGATGACTTGAACCTTCTGTGCTGCAGAATAAGGACAAAACAGACAGTGGTAGGGCTTTTCGCCAGTGTGCCTTCGAATGTGGACTTTCAAGTTAGAGGGCTTGGAGAGCACTTTTTGACACCATGGACACTGTAAAGGGTCTCTGGAAGATGTGCCTAGAGAACTAATAGTTGCAGTTTCATTTTGGCCAGGAGAAGAGTCCCCTGGCACTGGCTTGGATACCTCTCCTCTGGAATCTTCCTGAAGGTCAGAAGTACCTGCCCTCTTTGTAAATGTGGACTTCCCAATTCCTTGCTGACTTTGGGGTAACAACAGGCTCCTCTGTACAGGTCTAACCCCTTTTCCATGAACTGGACCTTCAAACGTCACAGCAGCAGTCGCCGTTTTTAAGGAAATAGCAGCATATCCAGTAGCAGGTGACCCACATGGAGACTTGGCTGGCTGCCAAGAGGATTTCCCATACGTTGTGTATTGTTTTGTTAGAGTGTGGTGGGACTCTGTGGCGCTCAGGCGTCGCTCCTACAAGAAAATAAACATACCTGTAGAGACGGCTTTTTCTAGCTGTTTTTCATAAATGACCATGCTATCTATTCTGTCTTACCATCCAAAGAGGCCTAAAATTACTGAAAGCCACTATCAGGAAATAATAAAGAAGCCAAGGAACCACATCTAACATTGGCAACTACAAATGTACAACTTATAACTAATAAGGAATTCAGTTTCCATGCACGCTTTACTATAGTTCTTTTGCTTTGCAGCAACTTCCCAGGAAAGCTTATTCCATAATATTACTTGGAAATTGTCTGGAAAATACTACAGTGTGTTTTTCTCTTACATCAGTTGAAAGAAAAATGTATAGCTGGATCATCATTGAAATTATCCTCTCCCTTGCTATGTATAAACAATAAACACATACACACAATTACACACATTACTATTGTCTGTATGTATATGTATACTTGTGTGTACTGTTGTAAGTTAATGATTTCGGTGAAATTAAAGAATGGCCATCTAAGAATCATGACATTTTAAGTCATTCCTTCTTACTACATAAAAATATATGCACTATTATGATGGGACTTACTAGTAAATACATACTAAGTACTAAGTTTCTAAACATGAAAACTAGTTAGTTAAATTATTCAGTATACTATCGCATAGATCATACTTCTTGGGGTGTATGTTGAGCTTTTGATTTTAAGAAGAATTAGTGCAAGGAGTATTAAAAGGAAAGAGATGATGATGACGTGAAGGATAATGAGTATGAAGAGTTTCAGAAGAAGAGACACAGAAGCAGAATAAGTTGCAGTACTCTTTGTAAGTTATGTACACAAAGAAACAAAGTCAGAATCTGCCAAGATGATGGGCTTGGTTGGTTTTTTTAATTGCACTAGAATAAAAAAAATGGGTTAAGTTAGGTTAGGTTAGGTAAGAGATTCTTCATCTCTCTTCACACTATTTCCCCTTGTGAATAGCCCTAAAAAAGAAGAAAACTGCTACCATATTCTGTAAATAATATTTACCAGTCTGAGAATAACTAGTTGGACACAAACAATTTATCAGGTTAGTTAGCTTATGATAAACTGAGTCCATTGATAAAATGTACTAGGACCCTAATGGCTGCCACATTTTCCTCCTTGCTTCCTACCAATCAAGTGCACTGATGAGAAAGTATCTTTACTTATGGACTGACCATGGGCTAGGTCAAGTTAACTTGGTTGATATAAGTACTGTTAAGCCAACTTCACCCTTATGCTGACTTGCCTAAGGATAACTTCTTTAATATTCTTTATCAGCAATCCCTATACCTCCTTGATCTCTAAATATGTAATAATTCTGTTGTAAAATTCTCCATTCCCATTAAGGATTAATCTTTTCTACCAAATTATTTAACATAATGCATATTATTTCTGTTTTCCATGCCATTTGAAAATTCTGTAACTGTTTGTTTTCTGAATTTTTGTACCCATACGATATGTCTCTCATGAGCAGATTAACTACCTTCTCCAAATATTTTTAAGGAGCTGCTTTGAAAGGCAGCTGTTTATAACATAACATTTTATCTCATACAGTTAAATCATCATCATCTATGCTTATCTCCATACATTTTCTTAAGGATCAAATTAATTACAATTAGCAACCTGAATTTCACTGATAAAAAGCAATAAATAACAAGATTAATAATAATTTTATTATTATTATTAACTTCTTCCTTACATTAAATATTTTGTACAAGAACATTCAGCACATTACTGTTTACACAGAGTATTGTTTAGCCTGATTTCAGATTACACATGGTTTTCAGTCAATCCACCTCATTTTTGTTATTATTATTATTCTTATTATTATTATTATTATTATTATTATTATTATTATTATTATTATTATTATTATTACTATTATTATTATTATTACTATTATTATTATTATTATTATTATTATTATTATTATTATTATTATTATTATTATTATTTTGTTGTAATGTTATGTGGTTGCAAGGCACAATACTCTGTGTA
>BDMR012750557.1:0-10746 GCA_002091895.1 Caridina multidentata
TCACACTAAATACAAAAGTACTCTAGCAGAAATAAGTTGGTCAATAATAGCAAAATGATTCTGTTATTAAAATGGTCACATTACAAACTTCTGAGGTCAGTATATGCAATTGACAAAAAAAAAAAAAGTTGGGGGGGGGGGAAGAAAAATCAAACAATTCAATAGGTACTAGGTACCCCACTACCTTGATAATAAAATAATTCAAACTAAAGAACAAAATTAAAAAATTAATTAAAACTCTAGCTTACAAGCAGAAGGATGGGTGTCGCATTCGATACATGATGTGATGAATTGGTCTAATGTTGGTAGGGACGAGCCAAAATTCAATTGGCTGAAACAACATAACCTGGTGAAACAATGGAAAAAAAAAAATTAACCTCCATGACTTATTTTGTATATGTTGAGGAAAACTAGTCAAAGAATTCTTTAGCCTGATTCTCAACAGCCAAATTTAAACCCTCTCACTTTTTAAGAATTATTTGCGAGCCGACCGTCGACCAGATTTTGGGGTTATGCTGACTGGTGCTGCTGCCTTTGGAGTGCTTTTTGGAGTGGCTTCAGTGGTTTTACTGGGTGCTTTTCTTACACTCTTGGGTGCACTAACTGCATTAGATGCAGCCTTCTTAGGGTTAACTTTTGGGGAGGCAGGGGAGCCCACTTTCAAGTTCGTTGCAGAGTCTGGGTTGGCTTTAGGAGGGCCTCTACGTGCAGACCTGGGAGCTGGCAGAAAAGAGAAATTATTACCATTTTAATAAAGAAATTACAATCTTTACAAAACAATCATCTCTTATCAAAGTATGCCATTTTGAAAAAATTGGACAGTAACATTAATGACATGCATGCAAATGAAACTTTTAAAGATATATTCTCTGCTGCAAAATGAAAATCAAGACTAAACCATCTGTACCACCTGCATCATGAAGGAAGTAAAAACTCAAAATCTACATTAATTGTAGCTTACTATTTCACAACTAATGGCTATATATCCATAGAAAATAGATCTCAAATCTATTCTTCAACTCTATACATACAGCTCTGCAAATTTTAAAATATTAATAAATTCCTCGCATTTTATAATATTGTCTTCCAAGTTTTACTTTTTAACAAATAATTCAAATACAATAAAAACCAATGAAAAACAATCAGCTACTACTCAACTAAACACACGCACAAAGGTACAACAAACTTATTTCAGGTCTCATGGCCTTCAATAAAATATATAAATAAATGAAACAGATAAGCAGAAGAAAATGTTGCAGCTCCAAGAGTTAACATTGGTAAGGGTCATACAGCGGGTTAGCGAATTGCAAGAAATTGCAATTGATCAATTTAATTAATTTTATGGCTCTAATTAATTTTTTTTTATTTGATTAAAGAAAATAAAATCACATACTATAGAAATATATCTTCTAATCCCATGCATAAGTCTTTCCCAACAAATCAAGCACTCAACAGATATACATTTGACAACAGTCTCAATTAACCTGTAGACTTCTAAACCAAAGACAGTCTGAAAGGAACTAGGTTTTAAAATATCATCTTTAAAAACAATCATTAACAACAAAAGAGCCTTGAAAAATCTGAAGTGCTCAGCAATAATGTGCTTCCAGAAAACACAAGAATGACATACCGGTACTTAACATGTCATTTTACCAAAAAAAATTAAATCCTTTAAATTGCTAATTTAATAAACTGATTAATATAACACTGCACTCCAGTCAACCTCATCATGAGTATCTTGCAAATATTAGCAACTTCAAAAAGCTTGGATAGTCAACCAACATTTTCTTTATGATGAAAGCTACGAGACCTGACACATGCAATACAAGATAATCTTGTGGTAAAATATATCATCTTGAGCCATCAGTTTTGAGATATTAACAAGTGAAATGTCACAGAGTCACTTAATATAAGATATCTCATGCATTAAAAACAAGGGCCACCTTTAAATATTGTCTACTTTCCCTAATCCTATATCAAGTGCACAGCACTCAATCTTCAATATGGAACTAAAGGGAGTCAATAAAGTTACAACAAAAATTTTTGATAATTACCTATTCAATTATCAACAGAGTTGGCAACATGTTAATTTTCAGAGGATTACCATATGCAATGTTTATCTGCACAACATGACATGTTAATAGTGGCACATAAAGGTTCTTGTAAGTCACCTTTTTATTTCTTTTATTCATACTTGAATCTACAGCAGAGAACAAAATATTCTCATGTGCAGTATGTTATTAGCTATGAAAGTTCTTGAATACATGATTGCAATGAATGAAAATGCAACTGTATTCTAAAATAACAAAGACATTACATTAATATACAAAACAGCAGGAGCAGGGATGCACCAACCTATATCTATTACATATATAAAAAACGACAGTTTGACTTCTCAGTCAAAGCTAGTCACTGTAAATATGTACAATGGTATTAGCATTGGTTCCACGTGGAATCTGCTTAATTCAGCATTACTGATCCCATAAAAAAAAAAAATCTCAAAAAATACATATGTATGTGTGTGCAAAATTTATCTTGCATACTTTATTACTATTGGGGCTTCAAATTTCATTATGAAAGATTCAGTATATTTTTATTTTAATGTTTTATTTAAAGTGCCATTTTACAGCTCTGCAATTTGTGGTGAACAGTTGGGAATCATAGTGTCTCACCTTCCAAGATCTTTATGAGGACCACCTAAATATTTTGAGTACTACTTGCTATAAATACTACAATCTACTTTACATACTGCATGGGAGGAGGAGGAGGAGGAGAAAAAAAAGAAGTTACATAGCATCAGAGAAAGGCAGCTATTCACTTTCCTGTTACAATATACCTGGTTTTTCAGGTATACTGATAATAGCATGACTCCAAGAAATGGATTAATTCAGACTTATAATCAAACACAAGGGCTTAGCCATGACATATCTAGGTAAAAAAACATTTCTCTTCTATTATGACTGCACTAAAAAAATGAGCTTACAGAAAATATTGTCCAGGTGATGTTGTTGTAAACTACTTTAAAACCAATAATCACAGAACAATTTTCATTTCCAAACAATAAATACTGCAACAATAAGCAAGACAAAACATTGCATGAGATCTACACATAAAGTGTGAACATTCAAATAAATAGCAAATTTTGCTCTACTAAATAATTCCAGCCTAATGGTGTATGGTAAAGCTACCAATGCTAAAACCAGTCTATTCAAACATGATTAATGAACAACAAATTGTCTCCAACACATTGGTGCACCCCAAAAGCAGGAGCTCAGCAAATAACAAGATCAAATACCATATGAAATATGTCTTGATGAGAAGTGCCAGCATGACAAAGTAAGTTGTGTTGGTAGGCTAAATGTCTGTAAAAGATTTTACACATTAGGTAGCTGTTTTTTTTTATGGGACTTACCATGCAATATATCAAATGGAAATTTTTTTTTGTTCTTATTTATTTTTAATTATTGATCACACTTTACAAAAGGAGTGCACTACTTTCAAAACATATTTTTCAGTCTTGTCACGTATCTTTTTATTTTTAAAGCCTGATACTTTTTTTCCTTTAGAGAACTGATAACTAACTATCATTTAAGGTAACTTACTCTTTGCCTTTGATGCTGCATCAGCGGCAGGTGTGGCAGCCTTACTCTTAACTGGAGTCTTGCTTCCTCCTCTAGGCTTACGTCTTGAAGGAGTCTTAGCTGCCTTCGTAGGGGATTCTTCATCATCTTCTGAAAGGAAACATAAATTGAAAGAACACACCTTGATGATGCAGTAATTTTTCAATACATATTATTTTCACAGCCATCATTACATTAAGGAAAGTGGGTGATGTTTATAGAAGGGTCAGGATGTGACAAATCACAAATATCACCTTGCATATCTGATACACCATAAATCTTGCTTTACTGCACTAACACACTACAGGTGTGCTAAAACAATAAACAGTAATAAAATTTTATTGACACGAGAGAATAAAAAAAAAAGTTGGAATAGGGAAGGAGGGGAGATAAATTATACCTAAGTGCCAAAAGAAAGCAAACTGAACTCCTCCATGCTAAATGTCAAGTTTGCTGGGGTTAAATGTAAAACCACGTTTTTCGTAATAGTTTACTGTCCCTATTGTTACTACTACTTTAATACTGCACTCAAAACTCCTTCCCCCCCCCCCCTTTCCAAAAAAAACTATTTTCAAAAGACTTAAGGGATTTAATTTCTCCCATTAATGGCACTATTTTCAATACCATTTCAGTTGATGCAAATACTGCTACCAAATAATAAAAATACAGACTTTACAGGGATCATACTTGTGTCTCTTAAAGCAACTTATGATGTCCTAACAAGCTCCATAAAAGCAAAGATTAAATGTGTAAACAATTAAATTATAACAATGAGTCTACGCAAGGATGTACACATATTACCGTAGCATTCCTTGGCACTACAATGCAAAATGTGGTCATAATCAACCCGCATCACATATTAATCTTACTTCATAAAAGCCATCTCCATCTCATATATCAACAGATGTAAATGAACTTAAATGATGGATAGAAAATAAGATCAAACAAAAACTTACCATCGTCTTCATCACTGTCACCTAGTTCTTCAGATTCCACGCCACTTTCTCCAGATGAATCCTCCTTCTTCCTTTTAGAGGCAGACGAGCGCTTATTCCGTCTCTTTAGCTGAGATTCGTCAATATACAGTGACAGGTCCACTGAAATATTATTTATAAAGATATAATATCTCTAAAAATAAGCACACTATATTATTTATAAACAGTTCCTTTATATTATCTTGACTGGAAGTGTGGAACCTATTACAGCATGGTATAATACGTCGTCATCTTAATCTCGATTAAAATACCAAGTAGAAGTTCTACAGAAATTGAAATATCTGTCCAACTCATTAAAAATAACAATTATGCAACAACACTCAGGTAAAGAACATTGTACTTTATTCCAGAACCTCATGTGTTTTATATATTACATACAATACAATGAAACTATTGTTAGTAAAGAGAAAGAGTTAATTAGACTATCTAAAAAGCAAAAAAATAGGTAAAGTGTATGAAAGCGATAGAAAGTTAAAAGGTAATTTATATGAGACAAGATATGGTATTGGTATATTGTTTGACAGCCAAACAAAAAGGATTCTGAACTATATTAAATACACTGGCAATAAGTAATTCTCACAGGCAAGAACTACCTGACACTATAACATACCGCAAGCATTCATAAGCTGAAAAATTAACTCTCCATGTAGATACCATTCTTAAATAGGTAACTGTTAGTGTTGCTAAGAACAGAAAACAATAATCACTTAAGATAGTCAAAGTTTTAGGAAATTTTATTACATGAAAAAGTGTGAAATACTCGTGGCAAAAAAACCCAGATCCTAGATAAACATTGACCTTGTGGAAAAGGACAGTGAATAAATTTAAAGGAATTACCAACACCGTCAAATCAAGGAATTTATTAAGGACACTGCAAAATCTGAGAACCGCTACTTAGTACCTAATTTATCTTTATCTTTGATAAATCACCCATAATAAACTAAAACGAGAAAAAATTAACCTCATCAATAAACTGGAACACAAAAGGCTGATATGAATGCATACTCCAAGACCTATGTGTCAAGATCCACGAAGATGACAGTCAAGAAATCTTTCAGAGTTCTTGCAAAATTTACAAGAAATACCAAAACATGTTCCAGAGGCAATGGCATTTAAATACTTTTGCGGAAAATTTTTAATAAAAAACGGGCAAATATTAGATGAGCATGATGCCCTGCGTACTTGTAAAAAGTAGCTACTATATATTATTTAAAATAGATAATGCATATACAAAACTGGAGGAATAGACTTTATTACTATAAAATATATGACTTACTAAAACAAGGAATCAAGAAAAAGGTTTACTGTAAATCCATGCTTTCTAAACAGGGTTTCATAGGCTACAATTTTTCTCTACAAATCACCTGCCTGTTGCTATATTCACAAAAGAGCTGCTCACTTTAAAACTCAAAAGCCAACTATACAGTTTTTAAGAATAATTACGATCTCATTCCTGTAATTTCCTTACTAAAATAGAACAAGACAGCTCAAGGTTTTGTAACCAACCTTCAATGGCAAATATGATAAGAGAAAATATCCTATATCATCTTTTACTTACAGCCATCAGGATGATCAGCATTTACTTCTGGTTTGTCAGTTATAACACCTTTTTCAAGATCCACTGCACGCTGAAGAATGTTCATAATTCGAGTATGTTCTTCAGCTTTCAGGCGCAACATATTCCTTTCTATTCTTTCTAAATTTACGGACGTAAGGATGCAGTCGAAATCTGAAAGTAGAACATTGTATGCATTACTTAATTTTCCAACTAAAGAAAAAAACTTTAAAAAATTATTCCTGCTCACATGCAATAACAAAATCTTACATGAATATTACTGAGGTATTCAGCATGTGAAAAGGTCAAATTTGTGATGTCTCAACCAAAAAGAAGGGGAGAGGTATCTTATGTGCACACAAACTTTTCCAAACTATGCTGAAATTCATTCTTATAATTGTTAATTTATAACACTCAACAGCTACTTGACAATATACCTTAATAAAAAACAAGCGGAGATGAATCTGTCAGTCACTAACTTCACTGTCAAAGCAATTTTCCAGTTAAAAGGTTGAAAACAATTGTCTCAATGTATTTGCCTTACCTTTTACCCTTGCTGACCATGTGTAGCAGATAACAATTGTCAAAACAAAGTTTGGCATGCATGACAGATAAGCAGATATATGTATAGATTTTAAAAAATAAATAAAAAAAAGACAAATCCAGCCAGCAGCCTTATATTTAGTTTATCACAGCTTATGCAGTAACTCCTCAAAAAAGTGTAACTGCAGAGAGGATGGCAAACTGTACCATACCATGTCAAAAGACTTGACATATCATAATTCACAAAAGAGAAACCAAAAACTGATTCTTATCCCATAACACTTTATGGAATCAAACTATTGCTGCAGATGGAAAGAACAAAAGGCAATACCTCAGAGGCTACAACTAACTTTCAGGATAATACACAACAACAAAAATATTTAAATTATAACATAACAAAAGAACTTACAAATATATTTTGCATGTTCAGAAGCAGGTAGTACTATAGAGGGTGCCAAGAAAGCACTGTTCAATGTCTTACTCCAACCCATAAATTAAGCCCATAGCTAACTACAATGATTAAATACAAACTAATATAAGGAGTGGGAACTACCAAGCCCAACACAACTAAGGAAATAATTCAATCATACTGTACCTGTTTTATCATAGTAATCGGGACTGTAAACATCACACTTGGGGTCATTTTCATCCTTTGGAGATAACCAGCGGATCTTTATTTTTCTAGTATTTTTGAAAACGTTTTGGACAACTTGACATAGGAAGAAGGTGCCTTCAGAATTTCTCACAGCCACATGTTCATTCCTGAAATTGAGAGAGAAAAGGCTTTGCTAATACAGTAAATGTAACAAGGAGTGCAAATTCACAAATAGTGAAAGGGTACCATGATATTAAGCAAAATTTTTCTCAACAAAGAATACTAACAAAATGCCAAAGTAATGCAATGCACAGAAGAGAATCAAGTAAAAAATAGCCAGGCTCTTTTAATAAGACATTTGTGGGTTTTTAAGTGACCTCTGTGGTTCAGCCAGATCAAATGCTGCAGTAGTATATGTAAAGCTGTTTTCAAAGGTGACTGTTCCTGGAACCATTGGAAAGTTTTGGTGGCTTTAGACTGCAATGCATGTACAAATTTTCCTTTATACTTTAAGACTGTGAATAATCATGCAGATACTGCAGTTTTAAAGGGCTAAGAGCTTCAAAGTTTTGTGAATTTCATCAGGTAGTCTACTGTACAACTGAAAATCAGGTAAGTATAAACATACAAGTCTGGCCAATTATAGTGAGAGTAAAGAAAACAAAGACATGTTTACAATATTACTGAGATTTTCTAACTGTAGTTCAGCACTACCCACCACTTCATGAACCATGAAAGATCAAAGTATAGTTGTCAGATGAATAAAGAAGTAACTGCTGAAATTTTCCATCAGTACATGAAAACATTACAAAGAACTGCTTTCAAGAGCAGCAGATAATCTTTTTAATAAACATGGGCAATTATAAAGACTTTCTCTGATCTGTTAACAACTAAGCAGACTAATTTTGTGTGTGTGTGGGCTAAGCAAATTTAAAAACCACTTGCATACGTGTGGCTAGAGCAGTAATGAATAAGCTTTGTTTTAATTTATTTGGATCCATCTGTGGGTCACAGGTCAACAAACATTGCTCCTCAGGCATAGCAGGAGCCAAGTATTTAGCCAGAGTACAATGGCACTTACAGCATAATACTACAATTAAAAGTTTCAAAGCAAAATCTGATTCATTTGAGTTTTGTGCCAACATAAACCAAAATAATCAGATTTTCCAAGAATAAAGTATACCTGGTAACAAGCTTTCAATAGGAAAGTTATTGGCAGGGTCCTTGGCAGGGTCCAAGAAGAGATATCATCCCTACAAGTATGTGTGTTTTCCATGCACCAGCTACCCTTTCGTCAATAAAAGCTCTTATCATACAAAACAAAACGGACTTTCCAAAGCATAGCTAATGAGCTAAGGGAATGAGAGATATGTCTCTCATGCATTCTGTTTGTATTTTGGTGGGGAAGGTCTGACATATGAGATAAAGAAATCTATTAATGGAAAAAATGGACAACTGATCAATCGTCTCACAATAGCTTCTGTGCATATGCAGAGATTATGCCAACTAGGGGTACACTAACAGTTCAACCAGTGTTAACCACCTCTACAGCCATGCAGAGTGGCATCATTTTATGAAACAGCAGAAGAAAATCTGCGATGTACAAGATGGAATAGAAATATTTTCTGTAAACATGCTTTCTTACCAAGCTTACAGTTCACAGCTGTGTAAATCTTAAGATCATCACCTCCAAGAAGCAGCAAAAAGTGTTTTTTATAAAGATGGTAGATTTGCAAACAGGTCTATTGATAAACATTCTCCACTAAAGTCACACAGGTTACCAGTTCAGCTTTTCACATATAATGTTTAATAAGTGCAGGCAACTCGGCATAACATTAGCAAGCATTTGTGTGCTCACTGTCTTATTATGTTTATTTCATTATTTAAATAATGTCACTGAGTTTAGATAAGAATGAGTTTTTTCAAATTTTCAATACAATTAAACTATAATATTCTCTTTACATTAGCAGAACGATCAGGAAATAAAATACTTTCCCATGAGAAAATGATAAAAAGTTTTACTACCTTTAATATATTTTGTATGTTTACAGTCATGCAAGCTGTGGTTGCTACCTCAAGTGTCAACTTGCTACTGTCCCAAGTAGCTGCTTGTCCTTGGTGTTCTGCACACATGAATCATTTTATATGATTTTAAATCTTACTGTAGCTAAAGAGGGAGGGGTTGAAGACCCTTGCTACAGATGCCATTGGTTATGAATATGATAAGTCAGCTTGAAAAGACTGTTATGCACTGTCGTCTTTGCTCCCTTCATGTATTATAAATCTGAGGAAATTCTATATGAAATAAACCCAGTAAGTTTGGAGGAGCTCTCCTTGAGATTTATACAATGTTTTAAGAGTAGAAGCTGTTCCAAAATTACTATCAGCACTATTAGTATATGTATAGAAAGCTTGTAAAGAAAGGGCATCCTTCCACCCAATTGCATAATTCAGTAATTTCAGCATTCCCAGGTAAAGTTTTCATCACAAGTGGATCTGTTCTGCATGAAGTGAAAGCATGACATGCAGTGAATATAACTGTGCAATCAACAAGGCAGAAAAAGATTATAAACACATACTGACAAAAGTTGAACAAGACGTCAAGAAATAAACGGGAAATAAAATACGTATACTTACTTAAAGAATATGATGAGCTTATCCTGAGGAGTTTTGAGTGAAGTCGCAGCTTCAGTACTTTTGCGTACTCTGTTTAATGCATCCAATCCAGGTGATTGGAACACATTAGCTGGATGACGCGATCTTTTGCTACGGCGCTCATCACTCGGTGTGTCAACAGGTGCTGCACGTTTCTGCTGAATATTACAGTACAAAATTAACAACGTTAGCATTATATAACTAAAAATAACAATATAGCATTAAAGCCTCTTAACACAAATAATACTTGTCAAAGACCAGCATTATTCCACTCAATACAGCTGAAACGTTCTATAATACTTACTCTAGGTGTTCTAGTCTTCTTTGGAGTCTCTGATGGGGAATCCTCAGGTACATCATGATTAACAGCCTTTGCTTCTGTAGTTTCTTTAGAAGCATTGGCACTTGCCTGTGAAGTGGTTTCTTTTTTAGGAGGAGCAGATGGTTCTGTTACAGTCTTGTTAACGACTGCTGTAGGTTTTGGGGTAGGTGTACTGACAGGTGGTGATGGTTTTGCTTCCGATGCCTGTTCAATAGGTTTTGCTGGCAAAGGAGCAGCTGGTTTCACAGGTGGTTTTACAGGAACTCCATTAACACTAGGAGCTGTTGAAGCCTTTACTGATATTTCCACTGCAGGTTTAGCAGGTTCAACAGGTTTTGCAGTTTCAACTGGCTTTGCAGGTTCAGCAGACTTTGAAGTTTCAACAGGTTTCTGTGCAGCCTTGTAGTCTAAGAGGCTCCATATCATCAAGTGAATTCCTGTCTGCATTTTTGGCAAGACCA
>BDMR012750558.1:0-10749 GCA_002091895.1 Caridina multidentata
CTCAGTGAGAGAGCGACCACCATTTTTATCAGTTTGCAATGAGGATATCGTGTTTGCAAGAAGCACAGAAGTTTTCTTTACATCTTGATGAGGTGCGCTTTTTCCTTAAAGAAGAGTTCTCTTCTGAATCCGATATTGTACTCTATGCAGGACACCAGATCCTGGATTACCCTTGGTGATCTATGTTAGAATCTGATCCTAGAGTTTTCACACATTTTTCTGTATATGTGTCATGTATGTGTTTTTCCTCTGCATTTTATCAATAGAATATAAATAAGTATTTTCGATCACATATATACATATACTGTGTATGAAACCTTATTGTATTAATTCAGTGCCCCGTTTTCCTTTTCCTTTCTATTTTGGAAGCCAGGGTTAAGTATTTTTGTAAAGATCAATGCTCCTTTTCCTTACGGGAATGGAATATTCCTTCAGAAAACTGTAAACAGGAAATATATGATTGCTGCACTACTGAGTGTGTGTATGCATGATAAATATATTTGGAATATATAGGTGTTGTGTTTCTATGACCCCTCGGGGTGTGTGTGTGTGTGTGTGCGTGTGCGTGTGTGTGTGAAAGTTTTGTAATTTTTGTACTAATTTTTGAAGTACAGAAGTAGTGTTTGTGTGTGTATCTATATTTTCATCATTTTATACTTACTAAGCTGGATATTGCCTTTCTAGTATTTCACTTTTGTTTCTACCGTTCAGAAGTCATGAATTTTTTTAGCTTTTATGTCTAATTATTTTTCTTAGCATGTTGCTTATGATGGGACAACTTCACTTTCATTTTTGTAATTTTTTATGTTCAGTTGTAGTTACACAAAACTTATTTCACTGAACACATTTTTGTATTTGTATACGAAGAAACAATATTTTGCACTGTGCAGAAACTAAAGATCATGTGGAGACAAGCATTAAAAAACAAATAAGAAAAACTACAGAACAGGATTTTAGCAAGGTTGAAATAGCATTTGACTTTAATTACTATCAGCAGCTGCTGCTGGATATTAGTTGCCATTTCTAAGCTTTTGCACTTTTCATCTTATCTTCATTCATCTCAAACTGGAATATTAATCCTTCCAACTTTTTTTCCTTGTTTTAATATTGTCTACCTCTGTGGATTCCAGTTTATATTGAACATTAATGTTGTGTTTTGTACCTTTAGGAGCCCCTGATCCCACGGCAGGAGGAAGTGCGGAAGAGGAACATTGTTGGCATCTTGATGCCGAGCAAGTCAAGGAGCAGGTGGGCCAGTACCTCACTCAAGGGGGATATTACAATGCCAATAAACAACTTTATTTCATGTTTACTAAGGTAAGTTTATCTTTCAAACACCAGCAATAATGTACGCTCAAATTGTTTCTAGTTTCTGTATGGTTGACAGTTTCAGGGAGATTTTGTTATCATTTAATTAGCCTTTTAATTCCTCCATTCAGTGATTAAAATGTTAGTCAACTAGCAAATAAAAAAAATAATCCCCAAAATTTGCACCCATTTTTTACCTTCTCATTAAGTAGTGTTTCTTTCATAGTAATTGATGTATATGATTGTCAGTAAAATGGATTCTAGCATTGAATTTCGAATGAAAATAAATTAAGGACGTATAAACTCTTCTGTTACAATGTCCTATATCTAGAATGTCTTAGACATACTATTATTGAGTTAACTGAAATATTTTAGATTTGGGATTGCTTGATCATTATCAGAGAATAAAACTTCACAGGGACACAACACAGTTTGTGTGTTTTAGTATGGAATAGACTTTATTTCTCTTACGTTTGAGGTTTAATTTCTTATCACTGCACATACTGAATTAAGACTAAATTGATTTCAGTGAGTAAGGAATAATGTTACCTATAGGAAGACATTTTTTGTTTAAGTAAGCAAGTGTCATATCTTGTCTAGCATATGTTTTCATATTTTCTCATTACACAATACAGTATTATATTCATACTGTATCATTCCTAAAAGTCTAATATTTTTTTCAAGATCTCTAGATGTTTGGAAAAAATTATGTAAATATGGTCTTAATATGCCTGAATATCAGAATATTCAGTTGAATTGCATTGCTGTGTTAACAGACAGTCAAATTCAAATAATTACTTTGTTAAAGTAAATTATTGTTTATAGATTTCAGTATATATAGCAAGTATATATAGACTTAATTGCAGTGTCTCTTATTACAGAAGTGTAAGTTATTAAGTTTTTTCCTTAGTAAAGGTGTTGAGTTGTTTTCTTAGTCATTGTTTAATATGTTGTTGTTTGCTTTAAAGGTTCGAGAGATGGTGAGAGCGCGAGACAGTAATGGTGCTAAAATGCTCACTATGATCACTGAGCAGTTTTTAAATGACCCAAGACTTTTGCTTTGGAAGTCTCAGGGCACCCCCATGACTGATAAATGCCGTCAGCACTGGGACCATATAGGTAAAAATACGTAATTTTCTATAGTTAGATTACTATGCAGTAACTGTGTTAACTTTTATTTTCTTTATTTCTCTTTTCTGTTACTATGATGGTTTGGCTTCCTTCCAACATCTGTTTATGTTGCCGTTGTTAGTAGGCTTCTGTTCTTTATAGTCATTATATTGTATGTGACTTTTTTTTTTCTTTTAAGCTCATGACATTGCAATAGATCTAGGACTGATCATTTTTAGGGATGTTTAAATAATTTATCCAAATTTTCAGCAATTGCTTTCAGTACATCAGTGCTGCCTTTAGTATATTTTAGCACCTTTGTGAATACAGTTAGCCCACTTACCTAGAGTAATATCTCTTAAAAGTTGTCGAGAGCAAAGGATACAGTATATGAAATTGCTTTCCATGAGATCATTGATAAAAACAGGAAATTTCCATTTCAGGATTGAATTATCCTACTAATTTTTTTTCTTTTTTTTTCTGAAGCTGCATTATGGGTATGTGTAGTGTTAGCACCTCACAGTGGCATTCATGAGAAACAGCAAAGACAGAGAACCTTAGAACAGTGGGCTCAAACGGATGTTTGTCCCTTGGAAGATCCTGATCACAGACATCAAGACACAAATGATAGAGTAAGTATTCAGTAGTATTCATGATTAAAATAATCACTGAATTCTAAGACTGATTTTTATATGCTCTTGTTTTAATGCTGAATTACACTGCTTTTATTGATATTTATTTTTTCTTCTAAGGTCTTGTTTAATTAAATTATCACAGCTTTATGTATGAGGATGTATTATTACATACAGTTTTCTTATAAACTGACTTAATGTTTTTTTCCAAGTTTAGTATTGTATGTTTTCACATAATAGTTGTCTGTTCAATTAAGCTATATGTAAGTACAACCATTCTGATGATTATTTTATATTCCAGAATCGATCTGCGGCATATTATCTTAGTTCTGATGAAGAGTCAAGTGACGAAGATAATGAACTTAGGCGCAGAGACCCCAACAGAGATGGTAACAACAGAGAAAATAACCATAGACATCACCATGCCCAGAGAGAAAATAGAGAGAGAGATAGAAGATCATCTCATAGGTATTATAATTTTGGAGTTACTGTATATTATTTCAAGTGGCTGGTAACATAAATCTTACAGAGAAAACTAATTTAATTAAATTTTTCAGATTTCAGTTGCTAGTGCTGGTACTACTGTATAATCATACATATACATTTTGCATTATATCTCTGACTGCTATACTAGTCCATTGTTCCAGAGACTGTACATTACCTTGTGCAACTAAATTATTTCATAAGTAAAGAGCTCTACTTATTATATATTTATTTTCTTTATTTTTACTTTTTTAGGAGACACAAGCGACGAAGGATTTCAGCACCACCACGAACAATTTTCCATAGAGCTATCGATGCTTGTAACATGTCATGGGATGATCATCACCTCAGAACTATCTTAGCTGGCGAAACTCCTGTTTTGAGGACATCGCAGCATGCGTCATCATATTTTAATGAACAAGGGCAACCACTTTGGCATGGTAAATATGAGTCTGTAATTCAAAGGATTGACCCTTTGTGAATAATGTGCATTGATATAGGAAAGTTGCATGGAAGTAAATTTTAACTAGAGTTATAGAGAAACAGATAGCTACTGCATTTAGATTATTTTGTAGGAAAATATAAATAAGCTTTTCTCATTACAGAACCAGTTCCAGTTGCTTGCTCACGAGTAGATGCTCTAAGGTCTCATGGCTATAATAGTGAAGCACTAAGATTGGCAGTGGCAGTTGTGCGGACGCTAAAGCAAGCACAAAGAGAAGCATATCTTTGGTGGGGGAGTAAAAGAGATGAAATGCTCCCAAGGTGCTCACCTTCACGAGCATGTCGCTCTCTAGGTCCAGGTGCATTGGAAGGCTGGGTAGGTCATCCATTAGACCCTATCACCTGCCTTTTTGATACTTTAGCAGAAGCATCACTCTTGCCTGAAGATCTTCCCAGATTCCAGTATCATAGTGGTAAGTTTTAAAATCTGTGCTGTTATCTATAACTGCACTTCTTAATCATCAATGTAATTTTCTTGTTCAATGAATCTTGTATCAGTTTCTCTAAGTTTAAAGTTGCCATTATTTCTTGTTTTTCTTGTGGTACTGCCATATAGTGAGTTTTAATGCTACGATTGCATGGATTGTTTTGGTGATAGTGTAATGACCCCAGAGTAACAATATTAATTCCCTTTTCATTCAAAGAAAATTAATCTTCCTTAAATTCCATTATTACTAAAATTTTTATATCTTACAGACTGGCTAGGTGTAGCTAATGAGGATGCCACCAATTTGGCGCCACTCAGGTATCGACATGTTCCCGTTCCTGGTTCTAATGACCCTTGGGAATCGTACCTTACTCTTGCCTTGGAAGCAGCTCTTATAGGCTTAGGTCAGCAACGAGCCATGCCACCAGGGTTATATGCTCAGGAAAAAGCCTGCAAACAGGAAGAGAAGATGATTTTGAAATTACAAGAGCTCACCCTTGATTCTCCTCTTCTGGCAGTCTTAAGACGACAAGCACGATTATTGCTTGAAGGAGGGCCATTCTCAGGGCTTGGGGAGGGCATCCATCCAGAAAGTGTTCCAATGCATACCTTTACAAAGTTCCTATTCACAGCTTTGTTACCTCATGATCCAGATTTGGGGTACCAACTGGCTCTAAGAGCAATTAGGTATGTAGGATCTTGGTTATTTAACAATTTAGTTATACTTACCATTTGAAGAATAGTAGTAAATGAAATACTCTCATTAAATGATGTAACTTTTTCATACAGCTTTGGTATTCATGCATACTAAAATATATTTTTTACTAAGCTTGCATAGTTCTCTGGAGCACATTGAAGTTTTACATGTTTAATTGTAAAAGCACTATACCACTGTGTTCTTTGCAGTTTTGTATTGTGAATTTTTTATCATGTAAATAGATTTTTGAGATACCATGTTCAAATATTTTGTCGTATACTCTCGCTTTATAAGCTGTCTTTTTTTATGTAGAATAATAGCAAAGAAATGTTCCATATGCAGTTTTGATTGCATCAGTTGTGTTATGATTTTCACTTTCAGTGTCTGTTGGCTGTACAGAAGTGAAAATGTAGAACTTAAGTAAACTTTTAAGAAATTGATAAACAGAAAAGAAATGGATCATATATGACAAAATGATTTTGGAGAGTAGAACAACAAAAATTCTTTTTTTCTTAAAAGTTAAAACAGTAAAGACTGGAAGATTGTTGATATGGATTAATCTTTACTACAGTAATTATATTAACATGGCATCTGATATAAATACTTTAAATTGAATGTATTACAACTCATCAGAATAGTGTAAATGATGATCACTACTGCCACAATTACTAATGCTCTTACATAAAGTACTGTCATTTTTATTACGCTGATGATGAAGTTATTATATTAGCCAGACAAAGGATAATTAAATGGTAGTGTTGTATGATGCTAGCAGTTGCAGTGATGATTTGAAGTAGCAATAGTAATGATGCTTGTGGTGATGTTGTTAACATATAGATGAAAATTAATAGGTAAACAGACTTAGACTGCCAAGAAACATAAATTATTCTGATACCAGGACTCGTTAGCCTTTTCTCCTCCTCTTGTGACTTTTATTTACTCTAATTTCTTTGCATGCTATCTGTTTTGTTTCAGCTGTTTTGTCCGAACTTTGTTGTTCCTAAAGAATTTTATTATCGGATGTTTCTTGTTAATGGTAAAGAGTTTTTTTTTTTTTTAAATTTAATAAATATTAAGTTCCTTTTGTGCTACCTTTAGTCAGATATTTTATCATACTTTCTCATTTTGACCAGATTACCAATTCTTGAAGATCATGATGATGTAGATGATCCAGCTAATGGAAATGTGTCATCGCTGGTGTTATCACGATATCCTCGGTGGTTTACTTTGGGGCATATTGAGACTCAGCAGTGTGCCCTTGCTTGTACCATGATAAATGCAGCTAAGAGTAAGTAAATTGGAAGAATTTGAAGTCATATTAATATTCTAAGAAATAGTTTTTACTGAAATATGTGTCATATTTTTAAGAAATATGAAAGCATACTAAATTGGCTTGTACCATGGGCATTTAGAGAGTTTGATTGCGTACTTTAAACTTGGATTTTATCACCAGATGAATTGTTAGTATGTCAGATAAGAAACTAGATATAAGAGTATGTTACTACCTCTTGTTTATTCCCGTTAGAAATCACACCGTTTAATTATTTACTTATTATTAATTTCAGATGATGTTATGCGCTTAAGATCTGTATTAGATGCTGCCCTGAGGAATATTCATAGCTCATCACATCTTTTTAAACTGGCTCAGGATGCATTTCGACTGGGTCTTCCAGGCGAAGGACAAAGAAATCCTCTTCTGCTCAATGCTGCGTTAGAATTAGGCCTACAGGTAACAAACAGAAAAAAACAATAAAAAAATATATATATATATATATATATATTTATATATTTATATATTTATATATTTATATATATTTATATTCATTCATTCATTCATTCATTATTAGCAGTTATACTTTCTTTGTTGAGTCTTTTTATTTGCTTTATCATCAGTGTTACTGTTACTGTTATTTACATATACAGTATGTGATCACTTTAACTCCGACAATGTTGTATCTGTATAATAGAATTATGTAAAACAGAATAATTAAAGAAAAGACAGATGCTAGGATATGTGAGGGTAAATATGGAAATTCTCTCCAGGTAATGCGTATGACACTCACGTCCCTGAATTGGAGGCGACGAGAGATGGTACGGTGGTTAGTGACATGTGCAACAGAAGTTGGTGTTTCAGCACTGATCTCTATTATGCAGAATTGGTTTACCCTTTTTACACCAACGGAAGCAACAGGAGCTGTTGCTTCTACCATTATGAGTCATACGACTGTCATGAGGCTGCAACTAGACCGTGCAAAGCAAGATGAGCTTGCAGCATGCGCTCGTTCGTTAGCATTGCAGTGTGCTACCAAGGTATTTGATATTGCCTATTTGATATTTGTTTAAACTTTTCCTTTGTATATTGCAACATGCTGTGTGTATTGTGTCATTTTATGAGGTTATTTCATGGTACAAATACAGCAATGTGTAATAGTTTTTTAGTTACAACTGATTTTAGCAGGAATTCCAGACATTTTACCCTAAGATTTTCAGTTAAATCTAAAATATTTGAATGAAATATAAAATAATTAAATATATATTTAGGATAGTGTCTGAAGTATTTTTTGTAATGCATTATAAAAATAATCATTGCAGGATCCTCCAAACTGTGCTCTGAATGCTCTGACGTTATGTGAAAGTGATCCAGTATCATTTGAGACAGCCTATCAAGTGGTGGTTGATGCTGCTGCACATACAATGACTTCTTCGCAACTCTTCACCATCGCACGCTACATGGAACATCGAGGTTACCCTCACCGTGCTTACACACTTGCCATGTTAGCAATGCAGAGTGTACATCTGGCATATAATCAAGATACTCACCCAGCCATTAATGACATTCACTGGGCTGTTGCACTAGCACATTCTTTAGGCCGAGCAGAATTATCTCAACTTCTTCCTGTGTTTATCAAGAATGTTCAGTGTGCCACCGTACTGTCTGATGTTTTACGACGTTGCTCTTTATCTGCGCCAGGCATGGCCTGCCCAGATTCCAAGAGACGCCCTATTAAACCCCTTGCCTTTGACAAAGCCCCATTAAGAGGACTTTTAGAAGCAACTATATTGGCGTATATTAATACCACAAATTCACGTCTGACTCATATATCCCCTAGACATTATCAAGATTTTATTGATTTTTTAACTAAAGCTCATGAAACTTTCATGCTGGCCCATGATGGTCATATTCAGTTTGCACAGCTTATAGAAAACATGAAAGTTGCATACAAGGGTAAAAAGAAATTAATGTGTTTAGTTCGGGAACGCTTTGGCTGATGCCTAGTAAGTCAGTATCAGAGACAGTGCAGAAAATGCTTTAGCAAAATATTTAAAAATTCTTGTTAATTAGAAATTATGTATTGTGGCATCTTGTAAAAAATAAATAATTAACCTTAGCAGCTGTCTGAAGTATCTTTGATAACTGCTGTGCTTCAAGAATTAAATCATGCATTTTCTGCAATGTCATAAAGTATTTGAGCTCTAGGATGCTCCATTATGATAAGGATAAATGCATCTGCAACTTAATTTATTTGGCACATTGGATATCCATATGAAGTCTGGATCATTATGTCATTGTTAAACAATGTGGGTATAGGTCAGTGGTTCATCTTTTCATCATGCATAAGGTAGTTCTACATTTGTCTTACTCATTCAGTACAGTATAGGATGGATAATCATGTCCCATGAACAAGTTCACCATTTATAGTGTGTTCTTGTGTTTAAAGGTGTGTGCAACTCTTCAGTTAACTATGCTAAGAAAGCATCAGAATCCTCATTTTATTTTTAATACTGTGTATATTATTTATTAACTATTGTTTTGCAAGTAATTGTATTTATACCAAAGATTAGTGAGAAGCAAATGGGTTGAGGCTTTGCAACTAATCAAAAGCTGCAAGCAAACCCTGTTGTGTGTGATACTATGCTAAGTGGAATCCCACCTCTTATGCCCATATCACGCGGAGTTGGCGCCGTCAGGGACTCCAGTACAAACTACGGCAAGGTGCACAGTAAAGGAATGTTTAGGCTCCACACTCACTTTTGATGAATTTTAATAGCATTTCACCCAACTTTTGAGCAATCAATCATAAACAATACGCATATTATAGAGCCTAAACATTTAGCTATTGTGGATGCCGTCAATATTGTTAGGCCTCTTTTGTGGTCTCTATCCAGCAATAGAATGCGGGGTGAGGATGCAGATGATCTATTCAGTGAATAACCTCTGGAAGAGGTAGCAGTTCAGAATTGAACAACAGTGTTAAATTGTACAACAAAATAAAATAAAAATTACAAATGTTTAACATTACTCCTGTAGACTATTGTAGACTTTCTATTTTTCTGTTTTCTCTAAGGCCCAGAACATGCATAAAAAGTCGATTAAAAGGGATACAGAATAATAATAGGGTTATATAAAAAAGAAAAAAAAAAATCCTTCTCCCGCATGCTAGAACAGTATTTATATTTGGGATTAGCTAATGCATTCCTTTATTGTACCTGTGATATAACAGTGTGTAAGCTCTAAAGGAATGTGATACTTAATCCATTGATGCATTATACATGTTCATGTATAGCATGAGTTGATGAGATAGAGACATGTAGTGGAAAATACTGTGTGCTACTGTAGTGCTGCCTTTCGTCAAAGTTAATTTTCGACGATAATGCACTTTAGTGATCTACCTCCGTATTCTTATGTAGCAAACACAGCCGTGGCCTATGTAGATGGTTGTTTTTGTTTGCTGTCTTGCCATATCTTCAAAGGTCCAGTGTATTATGAATCTGATCTCATGTCCAAGGACAAAAAAAAAAGCAAGTCTCTTTTTAGGCTATAGAATTCCAAGTGTACATATATACGTGTGTAGTAATTAAGGTGCCACAGTGCCCAATGGCATGGTTGTTTTGTTAATTTTTTCATTTTTCTTTTTCAGTTAGCAAGTGATTTCTGGCAGCATATCTGCTTCCTTTATTTCCTCAGTAATATTCATTTTGTACTGAAGTACAAGTGGTGATGCAGAAATGTTTGTCATTAACACTCATAGGCCAAGTTTATTTGTTTAGTCAAAAGGATTTAAAGCGTTTCAAAAAAAGTGGCTAGGCTGATAGTTTAATTAGTGTTAAATTTGATAAAATAGTGTTCATGCTTATTTATCCTCTTTCAAAGGATCTTTTTGTTGCTTAGTGTTAAACTGATGTTTAAGTTATTTATGTACAAACTCCAATGTGCTGGTCAATACCAATGCCTCCTCCAAACTTCCAAGATGGCTAGCTTACATATTGTTCTTGTACATTGCTAGCCTGTGAGTTGTGTTTTTAATCTAACAGTGTCTCTGTAAATATTAACAGTGTATATCAGTAAAAATATACCCAGTTCTGCAAAGCTTCATAAGCCCAAGCTCTCTCTCTGTGTTATGGATGTGTTATATGTGTACTTCCAGTTAGAAGAATGTCATTATTTTTCCCAGTGGTTAAAAATGAGTGAAGTGCTTCTTATTAACTGCAAGTCATTACTTCATGCTGTTTCCAATAATGAAGAATCATACATGTATGAGAATTCTTATGCAAAGGAAACTAGTTACTGGACTCTAAGTACCAATGGT